>JAQIWA010000398.1:0-33156 GCA_034693305.1 Eueremaeus valkanovi | reverse complement strand
TGCTTTTTACAGATTTGATCTAGCTCTTTCCGTTTAGGAGATATTTCAAAAATAGTTTAGACATTTTTATTTGATTATCCTGATAATATGGCTTCAAGAGTTCATTTGCTGCTATTTTAGAGCTTAATGCAACCCATATATCATCTTTAGCTCAAATACTTATACTGAATGTCAGAATACATTTTTGACACTTTATATTCGACTGCTTTCTAACGCCAGTTAATGACAAATGTGTTCCGCGTTTTATATTTAGAAAAGTTTTCATCAATTTTCAGATGAATTTTCTTAAGTTTTTATTAATCAATTCGATTGAATTTCAATGGTATTAATCAAATCGTATGTAAAAATTAAAGACATTTCTGAATACTTGATGAGCTTTAGAAAGAAAATATTGACAGAAGTTGTAAAAAATGCATGACTTCTAAGAAAAACAGTATTGAATTAGAAATTAAATTCTAAAGAATTTTTCTCAAATTATTCTACAAAACATTTCTCAATGAATTTTTATTACATAAATAATTGTTTGAGAAAATTATTTTATGTCTTCTTATGTTTTATCAAAAAGATTTTTAGCCATAAGAGTGCCGAAGGAAGTCATAAATCATTGTCTTAAACAAACTTAACAAATGGGATACTAAGAGAAAAATATTGTAAAAACTTTGATAAATATTAGTTATATTTATAAATATTCTCTAAAATAACATATTATATAAAAATAAATATTTTTCTGTTTTGTAAATATATTTAAGAAAAATTCAATTCAAAAGAGTTGAATAGTTATGGAATAATAAATTCATTTTTTGCCATAAAATAATGTTAATAATGAATATATGAATTGTAACTAAAATTTTATGTCGTTTTCTCCAATTCTTGTTCTTCTGTAACGACTTCGGGAGCCTTTGGAAATCTTCTCCGAATAGTTCTCTTGATGTGTGAATGAACCTAAAAATCGATTAAAATTTTAAATTTATTTTCATTTTCAAAGCAATAATTTTTCTGTTTTTTTCATTTTGTGTACAATTTATGTCAAAATCAAATAATGTGTACTTTGAATGCAATGAAACTAAATCTAAATGTGAATTAACAATCAAATTATAGTTTGCTTAACATATTCTATTTACTATAGGAATGTGCAAGCTGCTATACACAAAATATTCTAAAGTTTGCAAATATCACGCTAACTAATGAGTTTGGGTCAACTCTACATGTTCGAGGTTTCTAGTCAACCAGGTCTAGTACATTATTCAAAATAGCCTCAACCTAAACCCTCTAGAATTTATTCACTTCACCCCAAATATACTCTTACTATATCTGTAGTTGAGCTTGCACATCTTTGCTCTAATATATGCTGAATAAAGATTTCGAAGAATTCATTTGAATTTAATTGCTATTAAGATTAGCTTAACTCCATTACTCCACTGCTTTAAAAATGCTAACAAATCTATTCCAAAAATATTGGCTATAATTGACACCAATTTTTAAATTTTGGTGAAGAAAACAGTTTTTCTTTAGAAAATGAAAATTTAATAGATTTTATAAATTATAATTAATTGAAATGATTTCATAAATAGTCATTTCGTTCGTATTCTTCGGGAGAACTCCCTCTCTATAAATCGTGACTTGAGTTGAGAAACAGATAATCCCTAATATATGTAACGCTATTATTAGGTTATAAAAACTGTCAGACCTTCTAATTAAGGGCTTTCGAACAAATTTTTTTAACTCCTATTTATTAATAAAAGAAGAGTATATTGTTTTGCCCTGTAACAAATTCGTTAGACTGTAATTAATAACTATCCCAGGTAAGATAAAGTAGTAAATCTGTATTAGTCTACCTTTAATCGGTATATTCTAAAGCGGAGTTCACATAAACACTGCATCTGCCTTGTTTTAATATAACATTAGCCCAGTCTGGAGGCCCACCTCTCAGCTCAAGAATTAGACTCTATTCACATAATTTACAAAAGGAGTTCTCTCTCTAACCTCTGACCTCTCAATAAAATACTTATTCTCTAACAAAATATTAATGAATTTCCTTTTGAATGAATTAATGTATTTTAATATCTTTTGAAACTAAACCCAAATTCATAATTGTTTTCAATTATTTTTTAAATAAGACTTAAAAATAATATTCTTTTGTTGTTTTGTATTTGATTTGATTGAAATAAGAATATATATAAACCTCTCCGTTCAGGAAACAGAATATAGTGGTGACAATAGCGCCCTGAAGTGCCTCGATCACAATCTGCAAGTACCTGGCCGCAAACACTCCTGTAGAACACGAGTCGAACGGGTCGATTGGCACCACATAAAAGGTGTATTGAATGCCGAATATCGGTAGCAATACTATCGAAGCTCTGAGACCTGCTTTGAAATGATCGGGCGATGACCTGAGTTTAGTCATCAGCACTCGAACCACATTTGCCAACAGAATTGCGTTCAACTAATCGTTGAAATCATAATTAATTTACAGTCAATTAAATTGAATTTAAATTATTTTTATAGACAGATATTGGTCAGTAGTTATTCAGTGCAGTTGCACAGTGTGCTCATGCAATAAGAGAGGGAAGTCAGTGATTCTGTGACTGGGTCATTATTTGCTAGATTAACAGTTATTTATGAAATCATTTAGGGTTTCGATCACCTCTTTTCCATATAAGAGCTTTTAACTAAGAGTCTAAAAAGGATGTAGGGTCAATATTGGGTCAATGTAGGGTCAATGTAGGGTCAACGTAGGGTCAATGTAGGGTCAAATATTATGAAAGGAGAGGACAATTAAGATTTGGACCAATTCTTCGGAATCTGTGTTCAAAGCGAATCAATACTAACGATAATACAAATTAGTGGCAAAACATTGTAAAGCAGTTCCGGGTAAAGCATAGACTTAGTCCAACAACTATTGTCGTACTGTTCCATAGAATGGATGATAATGTATGGCACCATAATCAGTACGGGTGCTCCCCATCCGAACAGATAGTAAAATATAGTCCGTCTCTGTTCCCTAAATGCGGCCACAATTAACTGATGCAAATAAATGCCTTCATTCAACATCCAGCAGAAGTTGGCCAAACGGGCGCCCTTATGCAATACTACCAGTGCTTTACACCAATAGGGACTGTAAGAAAAGGAAAGGCAATTTTTAAAATAGTCTCAATTCATATAAATACACTTTATTTACTTTTCGTCAATCATCGACTCTAACATATAGTGCTTTTCTCTGACCAGAAAATAGAATAGAATTGAGAAGAAGCAGGTTAGGATCAGGGACAGTAGGAAATTGAGGTGAATCTGAACTCTCAATATCTTATATTGTTTATAGACTATGAATAATGTCGTTCCGATTAATGAGAAAACAAGAGAAATGAAGTAAACGGCAATTGCCGTATGAGTCTCCCGGAGTCGTTCAGTGGCACCAGGAGTCGAGCACTTTATATAATTAGTGAACTCTTCCTGCTGACCCGGGCCCCGCCAAATTGTATACCAGGTGCCATTTGGATAGCACTCTTTGCTGGCGTACTCTTTACTGCATTCGGTTGGCATATAACCCAAAACCGAAAGCGACATATCTGGACATGTCTTCCAACTGGTTGTGCCACTCTCTGCCGAATCCCAGCACATCCAACCGTCCCATTTGGCCGGACATCTTTCTCCGTTGTTTGAAACATCACTTTCATCTAATTTAAGCATTTTTTCGCAGCATTTCTTCGCGTCTTCACAACACTTGAGGAATAAATCCTAAATATTTGAAAGAAATGATTAAAACTTTGAATTCAAATATTTTTTCGTAAGTTTGCTTAAAAAACAAATAAAATAATTAATTTTGAATTTTAATTTAGAAAACATTAATACTATATAAAATTGACGTAATTTAGAGCCAATTTTAATAGCATTTTTTATAATTTTGAACTATTTTTATAAAATAGTTGTATTAAAGGCTCATTAACTTTGAATAATAGCAATCATTATATTCTTATATCCTGTGATATTTGCAGATTAATTGATAGTATATTTATTCAACACAATAGCAAATGTTTTTTCACTGTTTTCTTAGTTTCTTTAAATACACGCGAAAGTGAATAACACTTTCTCTTTAAGTATTTTTAGCCAAATATTAAAGAATTTTTTCATTATTTTTCTCATTTATTTTGTTTAAGAAAAAGAATTCTTTATTGTATTCCTTATTATATTTATAACTCAATCCCTGCCTATTCTCAACTGTATTATAGAATTTAAATGTTTTATTTGCTTAATAGTCCATAAAATTAATTAATTTATGTAAATATAGCGAATATAGTGAATACTGTAATATCAACGCAAGTTTTCTTTAGGCAAATCACATACCAAATGGAAGTCATGTTTGAATTCGCTGAGAATAACATCATTTTCTCTGTCATTTTTGTTCAGATATCTGAACTTGAATTGAGTACATTCTGGTCGACACAAAACTGCATTGATATAATCACTAAAATTATACATGATACTCCACTTGGATACATATTCGTAGCGCTTCCAAGCGTTCTCAACCCCTGCCATATACCAGAAACATTGAGCGCACATATTATCTGCGAATCTTTCGATGTTTAAAAAATCTATGTTTTTATTGCTTTTGCACTTAAATTCATTAGATTTAGAACAGAATCCAAATATCAGGCAATTTGTTATCACAATTAGTATAATTATTTTCATATTTATATAAATTTTAAGAATTCTTTCGAACTATACTAGAATTTGAGTTCAAATAAATATAAATTCAATTCAAAAATAAATTATATTTAATTCCTGTTATTGACACTTAAGAAAAAATGAATTCAAAATTGTTTTACGACATTATAATGCAAAAAGTGTTGATCAAAATGTAAATAAAATTGTCATAAAATCTTATCTCATATATAATTTTCATTCATATAATTAAAAGTCTAATTATTTAATAAAAATTTCTTCTATATATAATCAGACGCTGACATAACGTTTAAGCTTGGTAACCCTTTAACCTATTTGATCTAGTTCATATGTTATCCATGTAATTCTGTACAATAATTCTCTACTTTCTTAAGTTTTTCCATTTGATCAGAAATGAAATTTTGATTATAAGAAAATAAAGAGCTTTATAATGTTGTGGGTGATTTGACTTCTTTCTTAAATAGAGTCGGATCAATTATTTCTCTGTTAATATTGCAGACAATTATCTGCATTAACTAATAATTAACTTACTTTTGATAGTTTAAACATCAGTTTCTTTATCTCAATAATCATAAATCAGAGACAAATTATTTATGTGAACAATGAATGTATGCATACATACCATATGAAAGTCGGTTTTGAATTCTTTGAGAAAGAAGTCCTCATTTTTATTGCTTATATTAAGTGAACTGTATTTAAATGCCTTGCAATACCGTCTTTCTTCATGTGGGTAACATATTTTTACATCCATTTCCTCATTAAAACTGTATAAAACGTACAAATTGTAAAGATGTTCAAAATTCTTCCAGGCCTTTGCGATATCCTCACCGGCCAGAAACCAGTAACACTGGGCACACATATTATCCAGAAATAATTCTGGGTTTGAAAGACTAACATCCTTATGGTTGGGGTCTTTGAGGTGAGCCGAACAATTGTGGCCATCAATCAAATGTGTCCGATCAAATATTATAGTTAACAGAGTTGTCGCACAAATAATAAATGCTTTCATTGTATAAAATAAATAAATAAATTATAAAAATTAAAAAATTGTATATTAAATAAAATGACTAAAGACTATAGATATGAACAAACATTAGGCCAATGATTATTGTCGTTCAACAACATCTTCGTTCCCATAACTCTCAACTCAAATACAAGTATTTCCTAATTATTTAATTGAAACGAAATTATCTAATCTTCTGCTGTAATCCCCACTTATGTGCTCAACAAATGTTAAACTCAGAGATAAAATAACAATTCGGTTCATATGAATTCATACTTATTTACCGATTAATAAAGTATAATATACTGTATAAGCAGTTATATCAGTACTGAATAGATTTTGTATTAAATGTCAACTTAATTATTCTTTGATTGCTGCTTGATGCTTTATAATTTATATCGAATCAAAGTGAATAGACTAAAATATTGGCAATTATTACCCGTAGTATTTTACAATTCATATGAAATATCAAGATAATAACTCAAAGAAAATTGAAATTTTAATTCTTAATTGTTGGTGGATGGAAATAATAATATCTGTTCAGAAATACTTTATCAAACTTTTGGAATTCCTTACAACTGATGAATCAATTCTTTTGAATCGACTCTATCTTTGTTTGTCTGCGTGTCTACACATGTAATGCATTGTTTGAGTTATTATTATTAAGTGTTAGTTATTTTTTGATAAAAGCCAAATAATATTGAATATTATACTATAAATTCCTCATTTATAATAAATATCACTTAATTCTCATTGTTTATACAAAAGTCAATCTGTTCTTGGAAAACTTACACTCTAAAGTAAGTTGACTAAACCTCTGTTGATGTCCAAGAATGAAAATAATTTTGTTTTTTATAATCAAGTAATAATTGGTGATAAAAATCTTCACAAGAAGTTTGCAGTTCACTCCTCCATCTATAAGCCAGAACACTTGTACGATCCCTCTCTCCTCCTCATCTTTGTAATTGATAGATAGATAATAATAGTAACGATAATAATGCATAAAATATTCATTGTTTGTCATCCAAGTAATTGTCATTCAGTGTCATTCAGAAAGAGAACGAATTTTAGATGAGATCAGAGTTAAGGCTTTGTTACGATCCAGTTATCTCTTGAAATTCAAAATAAAACTAATGCATGAAAACCAAAAAGTGTGACAAAAAATAATATGAAAAGAGTACAAAACATCCTCTCTATCAGAGACTTTAAATCATAAAATTCTTCAAATCTTTAGTGCTTTTTATAGATCATTGTTTCGAATAATGTCACGAATATTATGAAAACAATTAAGAAATTCTGTTAAGAATTCAATTAAGAATAAAAATTGGATATAAATAATGGCATAAAAATAATTAACTAATAAAACAATTTGTTATTTCAGTCGATTTTTAATTAAAACATTTAATTCTGACCAGGAGTGGATATTGTGCTAAAGTTGAACTTTTCAAATTGATAAAATGCATCTAGATGGGAGTTAGAAGTGCAAAATTATCTTATTTCCGTAGAATATAATTATGTGAACAAAGATTGAAATAAAAGAAGAACTATAATCAGGCAATCAGTTAAATGATTAAAGATTTTATTTATATATTAAATAAATATTATATTAAAATTGAGTGATTATACAAACAGTATAGACATGTAATGCTAGACATGTATAGAACATATATTATTACTTTATATTATGTAATATTTCTATAGAATTAAACTATTCAGAGCATAAATAGCACAAAATTCAGCAAAAATAATATGTATTCATATTTTCAATGAGAAAATATGAGATTTTTGGAACTGATTAAAGTGAGAAATTCTTATATAAACCTTATATAGTGTTGAATATCACTTCATAGCTGATATCATCAGTTCATATGATCTATTTATTAATAAAATGCAACTTCCGTTCAGAATATTTTCCAAGACTTCCAAAGTTTATTAAAAAAAAATATTTTTGAATACACTGTTGAGTCGAGGCTTTGACATATCAGCTGAGAGTTGAAATACCTGCCAAAAATTGAAGACTTAAAATAGATATTCATAACCATTCTATACATGAATCTGCAATTAAGAGAGCTTTCTATAAGAGAGCTAATATTAACTCGTGTCGAGTCGTCCGCTCACTCTTTCCTAAGCCTTCTCTATATTCTGTATACTCTTTTCAAATGAACGGATTTGTTGATCAATGGATACACAGTTCTGTATGACTTGGCTCTCAATGAAACTGATTTCTTGTAACTCAAGATTTTCTTCTTCAGAAAAATAGAAAGAAAACGAGAAAAATGTTCGCAATTATGACGAATGTCACGATAAGAGTAACACATTTAACAGATTCTGTTATTTTTGTTGACAGTGACAGACGAAACGTAATCTGCACTTTGAACTACGTTTGTGTTGAATAAAAAGCGGTAGAGATGTGAAAAATGTTCGACAGTTTCCACAAATTAGTATATCGTAAGTCTGTTGTACTTGACTTACAGCCAACGGAAGGTTTTCTTGACTTAATCGCTGATTAGTATTGCTTAGAAGAAGACTTAGCGATGGATTAGATAATAGAGAGCTCATTGAAGAGCCGTTCAGATTGTGCTCATTCAGATAATAGCAGTTATTATCCGTACTATTCATTAGCTGCTTATTTATGCCATTGTCAGCATTGGTGGTCATGCTATCAGACCTCCTACTGCTCTCGTCTGTAGAATATTGCGAATCATTTTCATAATTCCTGTTCTTTTGCGAAGATATTTGATTTGAATGAGTCGTTGTCTCCGAAGCCATGTCTGCATTGCTATCAAGTCTTACTCTTTTGCTGTTTTGTACTTCACTGAGGCATACATTCATTTGTTTGTCTTCGACGTCTGCATCCGAGTCACAGATCTGATTCAGTTCTGAATGATTCCTCTGAGTAGTCACACAATCACTTTCTACTCTCATATCAGTCATACTATTCTCAAAATTAGTGTAATTAACGTCACTCTCAATAGAATTCTCCATTGAATTCGTTTCTGTAGTTAATTCTCCATTCGTTTCGCTCTCATTACTAACTGTTGATGTCTTACTTGACTTTTGGTGAGGCTTTGGTTCAGTCACGAGATTGACGTCTAATTTAAATGTAAAAACAATCGGCCTTTCAGTTAGTCTGACATTTATATGTTTAACACAAAAACTTCATTTATTTCTTTCGAATGAATTGATTATGAATTCAAGTATTGCTAAAAGTGTTTCATAATTAGCATAAACTCCAACTCATGTAAGTATAACTAAATAAATCATAATTAAATGTAAATCAGTTCAAATAATGCATAGAATAAATCTTCAAAATTAAATACAATTATTAAATGAATTTGTAGTAAATTATTGTTCTTTTGATTTACATTTGAATAATTGAAATGAAAAGAAAATTATTGTCTTATCATAATTGAGAGCATAATTCTTAAGCACTGTTTCTGTTGTATATTGTGTATCGAAATCTATTTTTAAAACTGTTTACTTCCTTATTCCCTGAACACTGATCAAGATCAATTCGGATCAAATCAAATCAGTTCCGGGACATAAATAGAGTGAAAATATGAATTTGAGATAAACTTCATTTAAATTCATTATTGTTTTTAATTTAAATCTTAACAAATCGGATACCTATTGCCTGTCCGGCTATCATCTGTCCGTCTTGTGCTAAAACAGCGTTGAGTGCATCCATTTGGTCGTCGAACTGAATGAATGCATAGCCTTAAGTGTGAAGAATAATATTTATATAACACTAACGCTTAGAATAATATTTATTTTCAAAATATTCAGAATATGGCATAAAAGCTGATAATAATTGAAAGAATGGATACCTTTATGCATAGATATGGCTTTGATTGCACCGAATGGTATAAAAATTAAGTGTAAATGTCTTTTTGTGATGACATTAGTGTTAAGATTTCCGATGAATATTCTGGATTTCAAGTCGTTTGGCGATCGAGAATTAGTGGCATTACTAACACAAACAGTTTGGTTGTTATCACGAATTTGACGTTTCAGTCGTTTTGTGTTGGAATTCATGCTCTCTTACACCCAAACCAATCATTTATATGCAAACACTAACACAATTAGGGAATCACAACAACACATATATGTTATATAACTGACACGAACTGAACTACTTATTGCATTGAGTTCTTAAACTAAAATGAAAAGTAAATAAATAAATGTAACTCATATTGAACTGCGATTAGAAAAAGTAGAAGAAGAGTGAGCACTGACTGGGAGTATGTCTGTAGTGACTAACAGAATGGTTCAGACAAAATGCCAACATTTAATAAGACAGGAATCATAGGAAACATGTAATACATCCGATGCCAAGATTTGCATTCGGATAAGAGTAGAGACAAGAAGAGTAATAACTGAGCGAATACTGTTCTAATCTTAATGTGGATCATATTTATGATTAATGAATGGCTCAAAATATGCATTCTTCACATTATCCACGCTTTGTCTCTAAACTAATTAAATAAGTTTTTTCAATCAAAATCGTTCGGATTCTGTCACTAATAAACTCATATTTTAGTCATTGGCTTAAAAATAATTCAACAAAAATCAGATTAAAAATAGATTTCGAAATAACTGCTAATTAATTGACTTTAAATATAAACTTGTTTTACAAATGATTTTACTTTAAGATCCAATAAATCATTTTATTCGTATGTTTTAAATGAAGGTTTCATTACTTTATTCTTTGTTTTTATTTTTCTTTGAAATCAACGAAATTCTCACAATTTTTCATACTTTTCAACGTTTAGTATAAAAACTAATTCTTTTTGTTTTAACGTAAACTAGAATTTTGGGTCGAATTGATTGAAGAGTTTAACGAAAATTATATCCTTTTATAATAGTTTGCTTTAAACACAAGAATTATATTTAATTTTATGTTTGATTCGTTAGAATTTAAATATATTTCAATAAATATTAATACAATATTAGAAAAACTAAATATATTTAAAGCTTAACATTAACTCAATTCATAACTGTATTGCAGAAAATAATTTCCTATTTTGTGCCAAAAATAACTTTTTTAAACCTTTTTTCCGATTTTACGGTTAATTTTTTTTTTATATAAAAACAAAAATATGTTAAATATGTTGAGAAATATATTGTATACTCAAATGTTTGGACACATATTCACAACGAAAACAGATTCTATGGTTTGAGAAGAGAATGGATTTTTGAGATTATTTTTATGTCATTTCGAAACAAATACTTAAATAAAAAGTAATAAAATTTTTTTGTTTTCTTTCACTACAATTCAAGTGAACCCAAAATATTTCCAGTTTTGGACTTTCGGTGCAATTGAGGGAAAGTTGTCTTATTCTGTGGCGGATTCAGCTTTGAGGCCAAGTATACGAACGGCTCGATTAAGGACTTCCGTTCGGTTGCCGTCGTCTCGAATAAACGGATTTTCTCTCTTTGTGCCCAACTTTGCGACTCATCGAAGTCGACCTCCCGTTCCCTAAACCGGTCCATCTTATTGGCGATAGTGATGATCGGAATGTCTTTCTTCTCTCGGTATCTATCGATCGCTTTCTTTATGTGATCGACGATCAGATAGGAGTTCCTGTCGTTTATGGCGAACATCAGTACAAAGCCCTTCAGTGTTGAGCCATTGGCCGACAAAACGTTAGGTTTATATGAAATAGTGTTTAGGAAAGTGGTTATGGACTCACGTCTGCGAAGGAAAGGTAGGTTTTGATGGCATCGATATTAAGTGGAGCGCACTTTACATATGATTTAATTTGCAATTAATTTCTTATAAATTATTAATAAAATCCAAATCACATACCATTCCCGAGAAGTCGAAGAAATATATCTTCTCTTTGGTCTGTCTGTCGGTCTCAATGACAGCGCCGAAGATGTCTTCAATGGTTGGCTCATAAGTGGCACTCAATTTCTGTTTGGATCCGTTGATCACCTGATCCAGGATTGCTGTCTTTCCGCACTGTTTGGCGCCCAAGACTATCACCTTATAGTGAGATCTCATCTTAAAGTGCAATCAAATTAATAAATAATTGAAAAATAATAACAAAACTAATGAGACGTTCAAAACAAATGGCATTTAAATCAGTCCAAGAGTTGACTCAAGTGTTTGTCATTTAAATTCATTTCTGTTTTTGTTTACGTATTTCTATTGCAAACCATTTGCCAGTAATAACGGTATTGAAAGTCAACTTTCAATTCATAAGAAAGTAATAGATAAGAGATAATAGTATTAATAGTCGAGGCTAATTGATGAAAGTTGACTTGGTTAAATTTATAAATATAATTTGATTAATTAAAATACAGTATAATTTGAATACAGTATTAAAACAATGAATAAGTAAAGACATAATTGATTGTCAATTCGTATAGCATTTACTCCTTTCTTATGCAATATTTATTGCTTTAATTGTATTGCAGTTTGTATTGACTTTATCTGTCATTTCATTTCATTTGCTTATTATTGAACTTAAGTTTGATTTCAATTAATTATTATAATTAAGAAAGTGATGGACAAACACAACGAAGAATATGAAGAAATCAATTTCGATAATAAAGATGACATTCATATCAGTAATGATGACATGGATGAGGAGGAAGATCCTAATGAGCCAGAAGTGAATGGCAGTGAAGATGTGAATGAATTGGAGTCAATGGCACTCCAGTTGAGTAGAGATTATTCAAATTACTTCAAGTTTGACATCAATTCAGAGGTAATCCAAGCAATCAATCGATTGATTAATCGTTTATTTGCTCTTCAGTTGAATCCAAACTTTATTTCAAATACTTTGTGTCCAAACAGAAGAAGGAAACGGAAGACGCGATCGAAGATCTGTTGACACATTTGGAAGAGTTTTGCGGATTAATTGAAATGATCAGAAACGACAACAATATCTGTTTGGAAGAGGTTCTCAAGAAGATCACCAATAAGTCCAAACTAATGGATGAGATGTACACAAAAGTGGATCAATTGGAACAATTCGTTCGCATTGTCAGACAATGTGTCGACGATATGGAGAAAGAGCTGACAAAAGCCGAACAGCTTTTCGGTGACAGTAATAACAATAGAGTGAAGAAGTTTTTCACGTCTTTTATGAGCAATACTTCCAAACAAAACACTTCCCAACGAATTGATGCCAAATATGAACCGAAAGATATTTTCAAAACAAGTCATTTCATAAAGACTTGTGATTTAGGACTCGTTTCCGGACAAACAGATGACTGTCCAAAGTCTGACCAAAGCTCACAACAAACCGATTGCTCCAACGATTGATATATTTATACTTTTTCTAACATTTGTTATGCAATTGAATGCAAAATAAATATTAATTTATTCTAAAAGAAAATTATAAATAAAATAATCATTAGTTTTGAAACTATTTTATTGTCTTTACTGTTATTGCTATTATTGGCGACAAATCACTACAAATTCAGAGAATTAAGTATTGAATAAAAAATAATATATAAATAAAAATTCAAACAATGGTCTGATCTATAGATCACTGGATGTGTCCAAAACCACTTTCTCTCCGGGTTTGAATGCAGGCATACCCAGGTATGGACACTTTGCGCACCGGAAGGCATCGCCTAAATAGCACTGAAATAAATATAAAATTAATAATCAATTCTGAGTTAAGTATTGAAAAGAGTGGAACGGATGGAAAGGAAGGAAAGGGCATACGCTGCCACACGAAGACTTGGCGTTTTGTGAATTCTGTTTTATCTGTTCTATGGCTTCGTTTTCCAGCTCTTCAGCCAAACCACACGAACAGTTAGCACAGGCTTTGCGCTGTTTGGTTGTGGCGCATACTCTCAGCGATTCCGGGTCCGGCTTAGCCCTGTCCTCCTCAGACAACAACTGGTCGTCATCTATCAGTTCCACCGAATCGTCGACAATGTCTTCCGCAGCCAAAGACCAAACCTTAGCAGAGCTTGACTTTTGGTTGCCGTTGGGGTTGAGGTTCAGTTTAACGGCTGATCCGATCGGATATTCAGGCTTTCGGACAGTTATTTCATCCATTGTTTCGATAGTATTGACAAAACCATTCAATTTAAGCGAAGACACGATCTGTCCGGACGTACAGTCTTTGGATTTCCTGATAATAAGCCGACCGTTAGGTTGGAGTGAAGACAACAGAACTGATTGTGTTTTGTCGTCCATTTGTTGGACACAACTGACGATTGCATTGAATTTGTTTTCATTTGAAGTCACTATCGATTAAAATGAATTCAGACTTAAATTCAATTCAAACAAACAATTCATTAAAAATGCTTACAATTAGTCAAGTCTTCAATCGAGACATTATTTGTGCCCACTTTTGCCACTATTTCATCCATCAATGTCTGATCAAAGACTGAATCTTTGTTTGAAAGCAACAAAACCTTATCTTCGGGTGCGAACTGACTGTCCATTTCTTATGAATTTACGGCGAAATTGAATCAAAATTGTGATTAAAAACGTATTTAAAAACCAGATGTGCTTTGAATATACAGATATCTGTACGGCTGTAGAGGTAGTCCTCTAATGACTGAGTAGACTAATGACTGTCTGTTTTGATTCAAATTTCTGTTAAATATAACGGAAAGCATAATAACTGCTATTATTATAACAAGTCTTTTGACGGTCTGTTCGACTCAGCCTTCAATTGAAGTGTTAGTAAAGCAGTCAATAGTGAACTCTATTGGCATTCAATACAACTATTATTTGAAAAACTTTTTAGTCATACTGGCAGAGCACTCGACTGTCAGCACTGATAAGAAAAAGTACAATTATAAAGTATAATTTTTAAATTTTGTCTGATAATGATAAAAATTAGTGGATATAAATATTCTCAAATTAACAATTTATTTTTAAAAGCAAAAGAATTACGAGAATTAACTATTTTGTCGAATTTAAAAAAAATTACAGAACTATTTAATTTTATTTTCACCATAAATTTCCATTTTACCAAAAAAAAAATTATGACGATCATGAAAATTAATATTTTTCTAAACTCTAAAACAAATTCAAATTAAATTATTAAAATATTAACTATTCTTAAAACATTTATATGATAACCTAGATCAGAAATTTTCACAAAATATTTTAGCACAAGCTTGATAGATACAAAGATAATCGTTAGAATCTTATTTGTATATGAAGAGTTTAAATTGGTAATTCATACTTAAATTTTTTATTTATACTAGAAATTCATTGTATTCTAAAATGCTAGATTATTGTTGTTTTAAAAAAGTATCTATTATTCTCGATGATTACCAAACTAGGAAACGCGTTTCCCTATTCAATGCATAATTCAGAGTTCATAAGTCAGACTCATTGCTTCACACATACCAGTCATACATATAATTGCACTTAATTAGTCGTAGAGTCTGAATGTTTTGGCAATTAATATATTCAACAAAATAGAGAACTATTGGCAAGAAAGTATTTGTAAAGATATTTGACTCAAATATAATGAATATTCGTTACGAACTTTAGTGCTTGGGATTTGACAGTGAATGGGACTCGATGTCAATTATGTGAGCAGGGGAATGCAAGTTCAAAAAAGTCTAAGCTTGATTATTCTATATTCTCAAAGATTTATGTTAACATCTGTTTTCAGTGAGAATTTTTCAATTTTTTGCAATTATGAAAATGAGTGAGAATGCTTATGCACACAACACGCTCTTCCCCAGCATTTCTATGCTTTTGCCAGTCGAGTGCACCGCACGTATGCTCTGCAACTCATCTGTCAATCAATTGAATAATTGAATAGATTTTCGTTATTTGAACCTTAATTTCAGATCTGCCCACAAGTGCCCGAATGGCGACCTTCCAGAGGACGCACAACATTGACAAGCAGTATATGACCTGTCCGTACGACCCGAGCCACAGAGTGCCGTCCAATCGGATGCCGTACCACTTGGTTGGCTGCGAGAGACGATCGGCTCGAGTGCTGCTCTTCTGTCCGTTCAATGCCAGCCATCGGGTGGACAGAAGTCTAATGCCAGAGCATATGAGCCATTGCCCGGATCAGTGCAATGTCATCGGACAGCTCATTGACTTGGATCCCAAACCCAATACCGTGTGCTCTCGTCTGCCCAATGCAGGCCAACAAGCAGTTGATCCGAACGGTGACAACAAAGTGAAGGCCGAGAAGAGACAGGAAAGTGAAGGACCAGAAGAACCGGAAGAGAACTGGGATTAGGATTAGCTGTCAATGCAGTCAAACATTATTTTTATTTAATTTGATTTCAAATTCAAAACTAATCGTTATTTCAATACAAAAGATGTTTAAAAATTGATGCAATCATTCGGTTATTATTTATAAATTGATTATAATATCAATAATTGTTAACTATTTCTAAGCAAATGTTTTTTCACTAATTATTTCAGAAAATTTCATTCATTTTACTTATTATCAGTAATTCATTACATTTTCTCAATTTCTTAATAAAAATTAAAAAATATTAATAATTGACTCGATTTTGCAGAACAGCTATTAATATGAAGTTCTAATTAACCCATCAACTGACCCATGTCTGGCCAATGTCTGGCCAATAGCTTGAGCCTTAAAAATGTGTTTTACCGTAAGAATCAATGAGTTTAAGAGCAATACTCGTCCGACAAGTAATTGATTTCATTGTTGTTTGCGTTCAATAAAATGTCATTTCGTTTGAAATAATATTAATATTTAGTATTTGAGTGCAAAACAGAGTAATGTTAATAATGTTAATAAACTTGTGTATACTTGTGTACAGTATTATTGTAATAGTGCTGTTACAGTAGTAGTCATGTAATTGTGGAGAACTGACATAATATACTAATTTGTAAAGTTGTTCGTCCGTACAGTACTGTACTGTAAGTGCAGATGAGTTTAGTTCAAACTTTATGAGACAATACAGAGAATGAATTATTGCATAAATTGGTTGAATGGCTGGAGAAGTGCTGAGAAGAGCATTAGTGAGAAAAAAGACTAAAAGTCTTTAGTTTTGATGTCGAGTCAAAAGAGCTGATGGAAAGCCATGGCTTCGGCTAATGGACTGTCTTCCGGCCAACACAGCTATGAACGGATGTTAGTGGAGCCTCACTGCCAGCCCTGACTATCTCAATGCCAGTTCTCCAAACCATAGTTATATCATCCATACCAGTGCATAGCCAGTGCATAGCCAGTGCATAGCCAGTGCATAGCCAGTGCTCTATAGACACAGAACCGATTGCACTCAAACCAACTCAAGCACTGGTTGTTATCCTTTCATTTGAATCCTTTTTGATAAAAGTTTTCTCTCTTTCTTGAAGTAAATACGTTTCATAACTATAGTCTTCAAACGGAAAGTAAGGAAATCCTTCGGAAGGGGGTTTTTTAACTCAAGCCGGCGGAGGAAGGAATTCGCACTCAAACTGAACGCTTGCCTGTGCTCTGGAGTCCCCTTTCATTGAGAAGAGAGAATGACTTTAACTAAACTTATTGAAAGAAAATATGCGATACTTTTGAAAATAGGAACAAATGAATGCTATCCGATAAGGGGGTAAACAGGATATCCAATCTAATAGTATAACAGCATAACTGATCCTTCAATTATTGCAATCGCTTTATATTAATTATTTCAATCAAATAATTATTTTAAAACATTTTCGTCTTTCTATCAACAAAAATAGCATTGATTAGAGCGCACCCGTCTATAGCACATACACTCTACTGTATAACCAAATAACTCTTATGTGTTCACTAGAATATCCTAGATGCTCTATTAAATTAAATTCTGTGAACTCATTTAATTGCTGAGAATTCTATATTTCCAAAAGTATTTCAATCGATATAAGGATTAGTATAAAAGAGCGAATTTGGTTCAATCAAATCTAATTCAATATTATTCAGTATTTATTTCTCATTATCTTCGATGCTATCAATCGAATGGGTAGTACAGTATAGGCGCAAAAAATGCTGCACTGAATGCTCGGATTCTTCAGTTGTGGATCTGATCGCAGACAGGAAACGCTGAGTCAGTTCACTCTCCTTTTGTGAGCTAAAACATGAAACTACAGCTCAAATTGAATATACAATACGTTAGTGACAGACACACAGCAAGAAAGTGAATGTCACTCATGAGAGCCAATAACGAGAATAACAGAAATTATATTTAAATATTAGTTATTGAATGCAAAATCAATAAATTGCTATTAAGTGAACACTTTTGGGACAATTAAAATGGTAGGCATTATAGGATTGAGAGGAGTAGCATCACCAGCACCGTTATCATCGCCAGTACCAGTTCAACAAGAAGACAAACACGGAATAACCGCACATCACGTCATAGACATCGTTCTCAAGAAACTTGAGTAGAGTTGCGGCCAAACCGTATGCAATGTGTGCACTGCAGTGAAGTGTCATTCACAGCGAAGGCCCAAACTCTTACTGTTAATGCCTCTCCAAACGTAATGGCAGTGAAACCGAATGTTTCGCTCTCTTATGACCGCTCAATGTGTTTACACAATCGATAACTATCGCGAGTATTGGCTTACAAATAGATCCACAAAATTCAATATTTCGGATAAATATAATATGAAAGTCGACCATAAGATAGGAATGATATGAAGTTAAGCGATATTATGAACGGCTTATTCCCTATTAATAAATATTACGAATGCATTCAAATACATATCAATACAGTATAACTGATTTACTTCTACTTCTCTAAGACTACAGTATATTCATTATTACTTTCAAATTCAAGCCAATCTTTTTTCGACATTTTTATACACTTTTTTAGTATGTGGTACACAAAACATGGGTATTATAGGAGTAAATAAGTCTATTCATCAGTTTATAAAAGAATTGATGGAATTAGGAGTGAATAAAAAAGTGTAGCCTTTGGGGAAATCATAGTACAAATCAAAGCTAATGGAGTGCTTGTATTACTAGTGGTAACAAACTTTTGTATTGGGTTTTCTCAATCACAACAATTGGAGTCGTAATGAATTTAATTGACCTCTCGTTCCCATTCTCTCTCATCAATACGACAGACATTCATCAAAAGCAATAAGAGTGAGAGCACAGTAAAAAACAGAGTTCAGAAATGTGTTGCCAACTCTGGTGCTGTTTATAAGCCAGCAAATTGTAAACAGGGCTTCAAAATTCATTTGGGATTTTATAGCAATGCATGACTGATGAACACATCAGATGCACAGCGAATAAGGAGAGAGAAGAGCGGAATAGAAATAAAGTGTTCAGTTCTGTCATTGAATTGAATTTGCATTTTCGCCAATTTATCCAGTGTAAAAAGTTTCTTTCATTCTCTGTCTCTCTTTTCCATCATTGGGCCCAATATTTCAAAGTGTCAGCACTGCTGGCACTGGTATTATAGCTAAAGCTAATGTTCTTCGATGCGTGATTTGCTTAACTTTATGCAACTCTAAATTTTTTTATATTTAGTCCCAAAAGACTGCAAAATGACTTCAACTGAATAAATGTCATCAATAAGACTGGAATTGAGTTCTTTGTCAATCACTCGACAGCAGAATTCTCTTAACTTATTTTGGTTTATATTCCCATTCAATCAATATATTGATATCTATTTTATATTTAAGTCTAAAGACATTAGTCATATAAAGAGAGTGTTAAATGATGTGAAAACATTTTCAGTTACTCTACAATACATTATAATAATTTAGAGCCGAATATGAAGTGCATTGGAATTAATTATATGCGATATCCTATGAACGGATAGTTTTGCAGCCAAACCACAAGTAGTTTATTAATATTAATACATTTTTATTGGCAATAATAACAATCAACATATGGTAATAAAATAATTCATTCACGAGTTGTGTTGCACTTAAAAGCAAAAACTTTTCTTATACTTCTCCAGTCTATAGATCTTACTTTCTTCATATAAAGGCTCTATGAAGTGTAACTTCCTATACATTGTTGAATTGGTTTCCGGGTCACACTGTATGTGCTTTTTAAGGTCTTTTTTCATATAACACTGTTTTTTGGTCTGTCTTTAGAACAAAAAATAGACTTCACTTAAGTCTACTTTCCAATAAAATAGTGTTTATATTTGTTTTGACCGATCAATTGGTGTTGAAATAGCTTTGGGCCTAATACTAACAGTGCTCAGAGAACTAAGAGAAAGTCTGAACTGTCTATTGAGAAAATTAATATCGAAAGGAGAAAACATTACTAGACTTTAAGTCGATTCATCACAACTTAATTGTTATGACATTTTTTTAATCCATACAATTGTTCACATATTAGAGAAAAAGCAAAATAATGTCTTCACTCGACAGCGCCGACAGTGCGGTCCGGAAACAGGAAACAATAGCCTACAAGTTAGTCGACAAGTTTTATGATAAAAATGTTAAGACTTTTATATTATAATACTGTACTGTATTTGAGGAGCACTACAACAGAGCTAACAATAAGCAGATCTGGTTTTTGTCACAAACGATGACAACCGAAAGAAATGGATAATACACTCAAAAATTCATTTTATATTCTCTTAGTCATAAAGACTAGCTATTAATGCATCAAATTATTCATATTTTTCCTTAATTACCAAAAACTTTGCCAAAAAACTAACAGAGATTTGATATAAAATATGGGGGTTTTCTCTTTGCAAATAATTTAAATTAATTTATTCGTTAACTCTATTTATATAAACATTTTAATCGTTGGATAAGTTTAGGCAAAAATGCAAATTTGTTAGCATTCATATGGAAGATATAGAGCTAATAATCGCCCAATCATTTCATTGTTCTGTTAACAGACGCAATATCTCCGGAGGCTCTGAGCTCATACACATTGATAACTGAGCGCAATATTGATATAAATAAATATTGATATCTATATGAAGGCAAAGGCAATGACGATATGATAGTCCATACATATCATACATATGCTTCTTATCATTAAATATGAACCGTTGCAGACATTGCCGAGTATTACAGAACAAATCAGATTCATTGACTTCATATATGATTTGTCTATTAGACCATTCATTGTTCGCTCATATACTCTACTGAACCTAATATTGCATTACTCTCTGCAGTGTTGGTTAGCACTGAGGGTCGATCATCACTACATCACTACTACTCTTACATTTAATGCATTACACATTACGCACAGATCTGTACAGAACTGTTCTCATTCTCCTCTATGCCTGTCTGTGCTCTCTGTGCTGCTCATGCCTTCTCCTCATCTCTCTCTCTCTCTCTCTCTCTCTCTCTCTCTCTCTCTCTCTCTCTCTCGCGTATGCACTCAGCCATTGTTGGTGTCTATAGTTTATATCTATGTAGCCTCTCCTGCCTGTGCCCTTCGTTAATCGTTACGCTAGAGCACATTACGCTCGGATGAGTTTTTACTTTTGATTGATATTTGGCAAAGAGAATGAGACGACCGAATGGGGAGAGAGTCAGAGATAGCGATAGTATTGATCACAAGTTTGAATCTTCAACTCTATTATTGTGTTTAAAATAATGTAAAGTCGTATCAAATAAAGAGAAATTTTAACCAAAAGAATGTTTTCTCGCATTCAATGACTATTCATAACAAATGATTACAAATGACTAAAGAATTATTTGAAATCTGATTCAATTAGAGTGAGAGCTATTCCCATAACGAGCCAACAGTTTTGATTCAGTTGTCAGACCTGAACAGAACCCTTGTTTACTCAACCGATTGAAAGCTTGGAATATAATAATTGCTCCCAAAAGACTGCTTTACCGTATTTTGCGTGCAATTGTCTGACCCCTAAACTGCATAACTATAAACACTATTATTATTCATAACACTAATGAAATGCTTAATACAGTATTACAGAGCAAATGATTTTCTTTTTTCAATGATAACCAAAATATTTTGAAAACTTATCGAAATTTCTCTTTCATATCAGCAGTAAATTTGTTTATTGAAATTATATGGATTTAATTGGATGCAGATCATTGAAAAGTTTATAGAACCAGGAAATTAATTGCTTTGGATATAACATTGGATACAATAAACGACAATAAATATGTAATACGATTGCAACTGAATTGTCCACAAAATGTAAATTCAATGGCAATAAAATCGATTCTAGAATTACAAACACTGTTTAAATTAGAAAAATAAAAGGACTGTTCAAATAGAGACATGTAATGAATATGTCAGACCTTTTCTCTCATTTGGCCTAATGTCTGATTACAATTATCCTGAGCAAAGCAAATAAAATGACTACTGGATCATTTACTGTGATTGCAGAAGTATTTATATAAGAACTAATTTTTATTTCAATTAAACTGATTCTTGAATTTAAATAATGAATTCATTTAACCAAAAATCTTATTCAAAACTATTAGGCGTTGGTGTGAGAGCACCGGCAAATAAAGTAGTACAGTTCCATTTGAATATAATGTTTCAAATAGTAATCCCTATTTTCTAATAGCAGCTAAAGTAACAGTATTTACAAAAATTCTTTGTTGAGAACGAATTTTATAATAATTGGTTGCTTTCGACTCAATATAGCGCTCATAGCCCTCATAGCCCTCAACCATCCGATAATCATTACTTTAACTATTATTGTGTTTGAGTTTACTCTTTAAATACAGATTGCTTTAAGTGAAGGCATATAAGCGACTGAATCAGAAAGAGTGAGAAGAGATAATACAAAACCTAAACTACTCTACAGTATAGTAGAGAATAGTAATCATTATTCTCTTTAATATACATAATATCCGTAAATGTTATTCAAATGAAAAATCAAATCTTTTATGTTCACTAAATATAAGTAATTTTTAAATATTTTATTTATATATTTGTATTAATTTTATATTACATTTATATAAATGAATAGTAATTATCTAAATCAACACTTTTGTAATCAATACATAGTTATTAACTTTTTTTTGTCAAATAATTATACAATTATTATATTTAAGAATCGAAATGGAATTGAAATAAATTTTCATATACTTAATGACTAGCATTATGTTGTAGTTTTGGAGAACATATCGATTGGTTGTTCTTAATGTTAATATTCTGAATAAGTTAAATATCAGGCAGAAAATTATTACGGTATTGTTTTTTACAATTTCATTGAGTTTTGAATTTTAAAGTGAGCTTTTCGTCACTTATTTAATATTTTTTTCGCGACTATTGTCTGTCGGATTGAAATACATTTGAAATAATTCTTTATATACTTAAGTCTAAAATTTTTATATTAATGTAGAGACGAATTGAATCTTTATTATGAAAGCAATGCTTTGTTTTTGATTGGAATGTCTTATTAATAATAGAGGTATTGGACGTCATCTAACATTTTGTGTTCAAATAAATCATTGTTAAAAAAATTCATTTATCACTTAATTTATATTTTTTGGCAAAATTCTAGACTAGAATAACGTCTTTTACATATAATTAGTCGTTTAGTGTAATTGTAATTGTTTTACAGTAAATCACGTATGGATTGCATTTTAAATAACTTTCGGCTCATTTTTATACTAAACTATAAACCTCTCCAACTGTTTGACAATGAGTTATATAAACAATAAACAAAAGATTAAATATTCGTTCAATCGATAAAACACTGAATCCTTATCTTTAATACTTTTCATACGTTTGTTGTTTTCTCATATGAGGGTAATTGCAGTGTTTGACTGTGTGGTGGAGAGGACGGGCACATTCATTGTCATGCATAGTGTGCATACGAACCAATATGAGATGTGACATGACTGGGATGATGATGGTGCGGCATCGATGCGTGGTGTGTGGCCGACGCTGCTATGTTCGAGTACAGGTTGCCCGGACTGGTCCAGTAGGAGGAAGCGGATGGGAATATTCCGCCAGACGTCGACGGAGATATGCCGGCGCTGTGGACAGCGGCGGCAAAGTTTAAATGTTTGGCAGCAGAACTGGGATGAGGATAACCGTGCGGCGGGTGCATGAATAAGTCGGCTGATTGATAGGCGGCTTTGTATGCAGACGGGTCGGCAGCAGTCGGTTGGGTAGCCTGGGCTAAACCCTATGGAAATGCGCACAAGAATTAGCATAACTAACAATACAAACACAACTGAATTCATCACAAATTAGTCAATGATTTGAAAGTCTCTAATAATTAGATTTTGAGACCAAATCTGTATTTGCAATGAATTGAATGCAAACCTGAAAATCAAATTTATATGCGTATCGCTTGCCGTGAACCTTGGTCATTATGTTCTTATCGTAGTAATAACGCAGAGCTCGACTCAATTTGTCGTAGTTCATATTAGGCTTACTCTTCCTCTCACCCCATCTTCGCGCCACTTCGTCTTCACAGCACAAGTAAATCATATTTTAATTATATTCACAACTAATTCATAAAAATAATTATAATTATTATAATAGATAACACTTACCCGGATCTGTTAATTTGAATTCTCCATTAGTTCCCTCCCATGTAATACAGTTGGCATTACCACTATCGGAAAGAAGCTCAAGCAGAAACTGCCACAACTGAATTTGACCCGAACCTAAAGGGCACAAAAATAAATTTTAAAGACAATTAATTTTCTGCTTTTAATTAATCACAAATTGTTTTCTCATTATTTCAAATACTAAATACACAAATATCTAAATATCTTTGAATATTAATATACACTATATTTATCGACTCTTAGAATTGTGACTATATGTTAGTAAATAAGCAGGGCATATTAAAAATCAAACATATTTATATATTAAGTAGATATAATTTACCTTGATATGAATACCTTGATATATCTACTATATAGGGAAGAGAGTTATAGTAATATTTGATTTTATATACACTTAAACATTCTTTTGTTATTCAGTCAAATAATAAGAGTCTGACTAATGAATTGAACCCAAAATCTTAACCACATTTTGAATGTAATCTATAATTATTCAAAGGATTATATGACTGATAAAAAGCAGTCGATTAATGGCATTCAAATTTTAATCATTGAAGAGAAAGCAAGAATTAACCAAAAATGATCTATGAATAGAAATAATGAATTGGCTATTAATCGTTGGACACAATAGCAGCACAAATAGCAGTTTTGGCAAAAAAAATAATAAATGCATTTAACGAACAAAACAATAAATGAATGAAAGTCATGGAATCACGTAAAGAGAGTTTTATATATGAAGAGTAATCACACAAATGATATTCTGGCAAAAAAATACAAAAACTCAATGCATACTGACTACTAGTGCGGCTGAATATTGGATACATTTACTGTATATAAGAGGAGAGAGTTTGGGTTCGATTGCAGTTTAATTGTGAAACACAACGATTGCGATAATCAACGAATTGAAAAGAGTTTATTATATATTTATAGCTATACTGTACTATAGATGTATATTATATTCATTTCAGTTTTACAGTGGATCTCATACCTGAGCTGGCCAGTCTACTGCTTGTGGGCCCAAACACCTGATACGGATCTGGAATAGAAATAGAGAATCGCATTTAAAAATATAGTCCTGTTCTCTAATGCTGAATACGTGTGCACTTCTGATAGAAGGCCTCCATTAGTAATATAATATGATTTCTAATGCAGAGAAAACAGCAAAAGCTTATGATTGCGTAAACATTAGCGATGAGTCGACAGAGAGAACAAATTGAGGCGAAACTGCTCTCTAAGTAATCAGAAGTTAACTCATCTCTCGTAATAACTTTATATGCAATTCGCACATATCCTAAGCCTCGACTACACCGTCAAAGTTTGTGGTTTGGCTTTTGTTTGCCTTATATGCCAAACAATATTTGCTTTGTTTTTATTATATATGTTTGCTTTGGCTCTGAAATATCGACAAATCATAATATTTTTATGAGTGCTTCGAATCAATTCGATCGATGTTTTCATTTATATATAACAACTGTTTAAACATCTGAAGAATTTCTACTTTTATTCTTCAAATATTTAAATTAGTATTAAAACCAATAAATAATTATATACTAATTCCGATTCCGATTCTGTCATTCTATTGGAGCGACACTTAAGACCTGAAGACTAGAATAGAATAAAAATCATTTTATTAGTGTATATACAGTATTGCTTGAAATGGAAACATCCGTATAGTTATGAAGTTATCAAAAATTGTTAACACAATTGGCTAATGCTTTGTCGCAAATGACAACATATATCGAAAGTATAGCGTAAAGCACCGCAAACGAAGTAAACGTCCGGATGAGAGAAGGAAATTGACGAAGAATTCAACAATTCCTGTCCGGAATTCGTAGTGACTCGATTGATCTTGCCAGTTAAACACGCGCTCACTCTATGCACTTAAACCACACACTACTGTACACTGCATGGCTCTGTGCATGCATTCAATGGCTCTGCACTTCCATCGATGCACTCAATGGCAATTCACTTAAATTTATTTATAATTTATAAACCATTTGTTTCCTACAAAATCTTATTTATATATTAGAACTACTATTAGAATAAATGTATAAAATGTGTATAAAATACAACAAAATAGTAATAATATAAAGGAATCCATAAATTAATGGCATAACAGAAAATACCAGAACTAAGTTATATTAACAGAAATGTTTGAGTCCTTTCCTCAATTTCCTTCCAGTCATTTTCGTGTCAAAGGAGGCGAGAATGTGGTCTCAACTATAATATAATTTATGCGAACGATAAATGTAAAGACATGTAAAGGCATGTAAAGACATGATGTGGTTGTGTATGAAAAAGTTTTGCACACAATATGTGATACATTGCTCTCTCATTCTTATTGTAGTTCTAACTGCTCTCTGCTCTCTCTCATGTCTGACTCTATGTTCAAACTCTATGTACAGAAAAGCAATGATTTATCTTTGAATGTCGTGTGAGAGTTATCACTCACACGTAATACACTCGATATCATGTTATGTAACATATAGTACAGTATCTCTAATAGGATTACAGATAGAGCTCATATGATATTACAGATTAGATTATACGACACTCTATTGATAATACTGTATGGACTGTATAGACATTCACTGAAATATGGTTTAAAACTATTTTTCCTATTATTTACGGACTAATAGTTAACATTCAATTCTTTTAACCAAAATTTCCATTTATATTGTTTTTTAAGAGTAAACAAAAAATGGTATTCAATCTCATAATCTCTGTCTCTCTTTTCAGACATTTTGAGTCTATTTTCATATCTCTATAACTATTTTGTTTAAGAGACGGAATCTTCTCATCAATAATATTGCTTCAATGCAAGACACCATACCATACCTTACCAATGGCAAGGCCAGCATACAGAACTGTATTTCAAAAATCGCTGCTTTGTTTCATCAATTTTATATATAAATACTTTACAGTTATTCCAATGGAATTGCTATCAAATTTCAAAACTGAATAACTTATTCTTTATCTCAGAATTCAAAGCATTGCAGCAAACTTTGTGAACATAGTTAACATGAAGTGCAGCCAATTCTCTGAGTCCGTCAGTGATATCTGTGCTCTATATTCGAGTATAATATGCAGAATATAAAGTCAGTTCAATTGTATTACTTGTATTGACAGAGAAGTACAACAATAGTTAGGATTCAATGATGCGTTAGTTTGAGTCCATTTAATGTGAGACTCGAATACAAATCACAGAACGAGAACGAAAAAGAGAGTAAAAATTTGTGTCCCTATCTCTCTTGACATATCATTGTCTCTTATATACCATTCTCTGATAGAATGGTAGAGGACTTCCAAAGTATAACAAATTGAGTAAAAAGAGATTAAGTCTTGATTTAATGAATGCATACATACCCTGCATGGATCTCAAATGAGAATGACTGTGCGGATCCAATGCCGATGGCTTTGTCATACCAGTGATGGCATTGTGATGATAGCCTGAAATATAGGCAACAAAATATTCAGACATTTTGAGTCTAAGAATATATAATAAAAATGGAAATAAAATTGAATTCAAAAGAATTGCAAATCTGTTGTCAATAATGAGCCAGTACTACAGTACTACAGTAGAATAAAGCAGAATGAGCCACATAGTTCTAATTAATTCTCATTAGCCTTCAATTTGTGATCAATTATTTTTTGTTATGCTTTAATGTATGGATGCATTGCAAGCAGTTTGGATGCATTTTTCCGTGATTTCGCTTAGAAGTTATAGTATTGAGAATTAGCGCAAATCTAAATCTAAATATGTTTTGAGTCATAGAATGGAGTAATAAGTCTATAAATATGCTGTAATACTAATACAGTACTAATATTGCTGTATTGCTTCACTCCCTTATCCATTAGATGGTTAGACATCGCATACAATCATATAGCCATAGAATGCATAGATTCGTGCCAACAGTGCCAGTGCTGGCAACAGTGGCTTATTATATCGTGAATGCATTAGAAAGTGGTTCCACGCAATAGAGCACATCATTGTGGGCTAAATAAGGCAAATGACGGCAAATGCACTTTTATATTCATTGGCTTTTAGTCACTTACATCTGGCGTAAAAGTGAAGTGCATTAAACATAGTTATGATAGCACAGCACAAACTACAGTACTCTGTCCTACCAGTGCAGTGCAGACATTCACTACTTTATATAAGTATAATATTTTCCAATGAATTATATTTCAAAATATTAGTTCCAATAATTTGTTGGACGACTTCAGGCACGAGATTGTGACTAAAAAGCGTTAATGCTTTCGATCAACGCTTCCCTTAATGCGAATTCGCGCTAATGTTTGAAACAATATATGCGATTGAATTATCAGACAATATATGCAGTTATTGTCTCTCCGTCTCTGACATTCATTCACTCACTTATCAACTCCTAATGCATTGCAATCAGAAAAAGCCAAATAAACTAAAAAATGTTATTTTTTTATGAAATATGATTTGTTTGTTCTGTAAGTTTTACAATACAACAGAAGTCAAACAATTTATATTATATTTTTTATGAATAGGAGTTGATTCGTGACTCTTGTGCTCCAGAAAAAAACTGTTTCGGTTTCATAGAAAAAAGTTTGTATAGAGAAGAAAAAGTCCCAAAAAATGTATAACAAATGAATGGACGCGCGAAGAGACCATAGAAAGGACTGACGCCTACACGAGTCGAGCAAAAAGGAGCTAATTTGTCACCTGAGTTGTGGCAGCATAACGGCGCTCCACTATGTTATATCGCGTGCACAAACTAGCTTGTAGTCCGAAAAACACATTTGCACTCTATTTTCTAAAAAACTTAGTTTCACTCAAATACTGTATAAGTGTATGAATGACACACAATATTAGAGTAGTTTTTTGGACTCATTTATTAGAGAGAATGAGAGAGAGCTCTGCAGAGAAAATATGAATTACAGTCTCTTTTGTGAATGGCGTTGTTGGGTGTGTCAAATGCTAAGTTGAAAAGTCAACAAAATTTATTGTGTTGAGAAAAAGTGAGCAATTGACCCGACACACTGTTTTGACAGATACACATGCTATTCGGCTGAACAGTAAATACCCCTCTGTTTGATGAATCTGTTGATAATAGGAACGATTTGGGCCTTAAATATATTTTTTAGTTAATTAGTTGAGGAGTCAAACGCGTGAATGATATTCTCACGAAATGTTATGAACCATATCTATGGGAAATGTTAGCCATTCTGGCCTAAGGTTAAACTGTTGAATCAGTGAACACCTGAGCCACTGATTGTATGATTGTATGTAGAGCAGTGAATAACATAATTGTGGGAAAGGTTTCCCAAATTTTTATCTTTTTTAAAGCTATTCATTACTATTACTATTTTAGATATGAGTTATTACTCAATGACTAAAAAATTAAAATTAACAGAATCTGTTGCCATTGATCCTTGCTCAGTTGAGCTCAGTTCAACTCATAATTAATGGATTAACTATCTATTCTGAGCATAAATTGAAATCTTTATATTTTCAAAAAAGCATAGCATAATTGGGGTCAGAGCTGAGGCTCAATCTCCGACTGAACGACATTTCGCTTTTCCGAAATGAAAGAATAAATATGGTCTAACAAATTACCCCCTCCTTCTGCATCTCAGTTTGAAATCTATAATCATAACCCAGATGCAAAATTTAAAAGAAAATTAAGGATTAGATGAAAAATAGAAATATTAAGAAAATTTTATAAAATATTAATAATTTGAAAAAGTTATAAAAATATTGATTTTTTCTATTATTTCTGCTGATAATTGAGATAAAAAAAATATATAGATATCTGAGTAAAGAACTGGGTTATAGTTTCGCACAAAACTCATTTATTCTTTGATTTCGATTAAGTTTTGCACTAAATATAAATATTATACAAAAGAGCTTCGAAGACAGTATTTTTCTATTCAGCCCTTAATTTTGACGCTGGAGTTGTGATTCTTTATATAAGCTAAACATACAATTGATTTCTATAGCAGAGGCCGTGTATTGCAAATTGGATTTGAGAGGAAATTAGTTGCAATCTGCGACTCAGAGCACAACCGATAGACTATATTTCGATTACAAAACATACAATTCTTTTTGTATTTCACTCAACGTTTGTGCAAATCCTCTGAACGAACAGATTTTCAACACAATTATTACAGAAAAAAAATCAAACGATAGATAAATTTATTCAATTATAGAAAAAGTTTCGGAGCAAACCTTGACTTGGTGATGGAGATGGCGAACCCCAGGCGCCCTTGTAGGAGGTTTCTGTACGGAGACAAATATCACAATTATAGTCAGTTATTAATCAATAGAAATAATTATTAAAATTCTATATAATTACTGAATTAAGTAATAAATAGTTAATATTTGTTGGTTTCAAAAATTACCGGTGAATAACATTGAGGACAAGTTTTTGGTTGGATTGTATAAGGATTCAGATATGAGTGAAGAAGCAGCCAAATGCTGATCACTAGCTTCGGGTTTAAACACTGTTTGCATATAAAACTTTGAAATCTGTTCTAAAGTCAGAATTAATTTTTGCGAATTTTGGAGTTAAACCACTCGAATGCAGAGAACACGTGAAGTGAAAGATAGTTTTTCGAGTTCACTGCCGATCAAAACATATGACTGAACAGATCGATGCGATTCTTGCGAATCGGTTTGAAATTACATTTCATTCAAAAAGCGATAACTTTTAACGAAGAAAAAAATGAATTCGGACTAAGAATATGGATTCATAGACTGAACGGGTCTGACAGACAATTACAATAAGAATTTAATGAATTGTATGCAAAAAGCTGTTGGTCTGAAACGGAAGACAAAAAACAATTAAAATTGTGTGAACGACACAAACAGCAGTGAACTGACAATTAGCCGAGAGATGGGTATAAAACGCGAGAATGGAGTCAAAAATTGTATACTCTTTGAAGGCATGGATGAGTAAGTCGTTGATGAGATGTATATATGATATGAGTTACCACTTTATATATGTACTGATGACTAGAATAGTGTTCACAATATCGATCTCTGAGAGACTGCACTGCATGTCTGTGCCATTAGTTTGGAGCGCATTCAGCAAAGGCTTGCATTAAGCACTTGCATCGACAGTGAGAGCCAATGGAGAAACATCTGAAGCAAATATCATACGCCAATCGAAACCATATACAGCGACCTTTTGGGTGGGAACTGACTAATGAATTAAACACTAACCAAGATTTTAAACCTTATATTAATGAAGAGCACGAACTTTGCAATTAAAAGAGTGCCGATATTTATAACTATTGTATTGTCTACATTTCTGACACCCGCATCAATCGCTCATTTAATCAAAAATCCTTTGCAAATATAATCAAACAAAATATCGTTTTTTCTTGTTTTGGAATTTTCTCATTAGGTTTCGATTGCATACTCACTGTGAGAATATGTCTATTATTCTTATCGACAGAATATTCTGTTTCACTGCACTGATTATGAGAAGTAATGGTAAGTAATTGTACCTTAGATTATATTAATTATCATTTATTAATATTTTAATCAATTTCTTGATTTATAATATTTAAATATTTATAAAATTTTGATTATTTTGAATAACAATAAAAAGGCCTGAATTTAACAGCTCTTAAGCTCGAGTTTGTAGTGATTTGCAAATCTGGATCATTAGGAAAATTATATGATTTGATGATATTCTCAGCGCACAAATAGTTGGGCTAAACGTTCAGTTTTTATTACTACTGTTTAGATACTGCATATGAATATTGTATTATAATATGAATAATATATTAATACAGTTAATGAAAAAATTTCACGTATTTAATGAAGACGTGAAGTGATTACATATAAATTATATAACAAATAGGAAATCAACGAAAATGTGTTAAATCCGGTTCAACTGTTTTCGGTTGCATTTGAAAAATTCTCGCAATTCATACAATGTACTATCTCTCTTTTTGGCTACTTTCAAATGTTCTGACACATATTTGCAGTTCAAAGGATTTATTTCATACTCTGATAAAACAATTCAAATAAAATCTAAAATAATATAATAATTATTTTTGATTTTTAATTACTTAAGAATTTTTGATTAAATTTTTTTTGTAATTATTTTATTTGAAGTAGAATTGTATGAATAATATAATATAGAATTTTTCAGATTTCAAATTACTATTCATTGTTTAATCACTTTTTTCGAGGACGTCATGAGATAATCTGAAGCTAAACTTTTTCTTTGTAGTGTAGAATAAATTACTTCTTATATAATCATTGATTCGTAGCATAGAATCGAAATGAACTCAATTCGATATATTGTATTCAATTGATTCAATGCATAGACTTAATGCAATGCATACTCGAAAGCAAGCCTTTTATAGATTGTATACTCGAATGGATGCATAAAAAGTCTGAAAAAGTGAAAACAATACGAGAGAGACGTCGGTTGAGAGCCATATCCAAGCAATACTGTTAGAGTGAGTCCGTCGAGACTGAGGTCGCATTGATGTCGCATATTCTCACATACCGTATGTAAATAAGAGACGTTCATTCGGGACACGTGTATGCGCTCAGTGTTTGGTCTCTGGTTCTCAGTGCCCCCTCTGAGCCAACACGTGGCTGACTAAGTCGTACGGATTAGATTGCTTTATAGCAAACTTGCATTCACTGTATATCTGCTATAATACTGAGTACTGAGTATGTAGTCTGAGTAGCACTGAGTTCTCACTGAGAGAGAGATTGATTGACCGAACGGTACGGTTATGGCCAGCAATACAGCGATAGCACAATTCGATACGCGTTCGGCTTTGGTTGCAAACAAATTATGTATGGCTGCAGATGTGGACTCATTATTATCAATGAGATGAACATCCCATTCACTTGAGCATAATCTGATGTGACTCCTGTATCTCGCATTCAAACCCATCGTCAGTAGTATTATATAATGTATAGAATGCTTATTGTAGTCATCAATGCTATAAAACCGCATCAAAACATTGAGAGAGCGTTTGAGAGCAACAAAAGTGCTTTTGTGTGAATAAATGAATCTGAATCTCAACACAACACATATCACTCGTCTCTCTCTCTCTCTCTCTCTCTCTCTCTCTCTCTCTCTCTCTCTCTCTCTCT
>JAQIWA010000397.1:0-33161 GCA_034693305.1 Eueremaeus valkanovi | reverse complement strand
TCTAATCTTGGAATTAAATCTGTGGCCAAAGCTTAGCATTGATTTGTTCGGCTGTTTTGCACTCAGATTCCAGTCTTGTCTTGTCTTCTATTGTCTTCTCTATACCTGTAATTGATTAGTACTCTTGTGTTGTGTCTGGTTTTGGCCCACCTTCCACAAGCCCACTGACCCAGTCCGCAGATCTGGGTCAGCCCAAAACCAGACGAAGCAATAGACCTTGTTCAGAACATTTGGCCAGTTATGAGTCGAAACCGTCCAATCAATTGCGTCTATAGTCAGTCCAATCCAATCCAATCCAATCCAATCTCCAGTGCAGTCCAGGGCAGACCAAATGTTTTGAGCAAGGTCTATTGCTTCGCCTTCCTGTGCATCTGATCCAATGGTTCCGACCCTAAACCTAAACATTTCTGTGTCTTTCTGTCTCACTGTCTATCTGTCTGTCTCTGTGTTGAATGCATTTTCCAATTCTGTCAAAACTTATTGTTTGGAAAATTTGAAAACTTTTCAAATCATTTCATTGTTTAACGGATTTTCATAATTGAAACCATTGTCTCATTGGAATTGTCCATCGATTGGATCAGTTTCTATAGGTTTCTAATCACTCTGATTCTCAACAATCTTGAGTTGAGTTCTAATCTTGGAATTAAATCTGTGGCCAAAGCTTAGCATTGATTTGTTCGGCTGTTTTGCACTCAGATTCCAGTCTTCCACTCTATAACACTGAACCCAATATTACACCACCAATAATGTTGGCTAAGATACGCGTATCTTACTTCAAATTACACTGGTTATTTTCGATTGAAATTACTATTAATAAGCTCTTTTGGTTCGTTAAGACCAACTTGGTCTTCAGTATAGTTCTATTCTTGGACATTCTCCCTGACATACAAGATATGTTTTAATTATCTTTAAGCTATACATTGAGTGCATGTCTTATACCATATGATTGAATGAATTGATAATCAAAAGAAGAAAACTTCAATTCATTTTATTCAATGAATTGTAAGAATCGAAAGAATGCCGTAATTTGTTAAGTATTTTCATTCAGACAAACCTTTCTTCAATTGGTTTACTATAAGATTTCTATTCAATAATATCGTCAAAATTCATAGACTATTGGAGTTTACAGTCTTATAGTTAGAAATGAATCAACAATTCAGGGGTTCTATGGGTTAGGGATCAGATGTGAACGTTATTGAGTCATACGTATCGACAATATTGGACACCATATTAGAGCTGTTCTGTGTTTTGCTTAGTTTTTGCACTCTTTTGCAGCTGTTATGAGAATACGAGAGAAATACACATTGAATGCATTGAATGCATAGACTATTATACAAATAGAAATATTAGATACACTGTCTGTACTGTACAGTAGTATTGAATGAATGCATTGAATATATGGTATATTGTATTGAATACACAAATACTGTATTACTGTATATAAGACTGTATTCGCAGTCTATCTGTTGTTCGACTAATTACTATAAAAATTGAAATTCAAAATACATTTTGCTTTTGATTCAATTGATTAAACAAATCAATCGATTATTTAATTGTCGTTTAATTACAAAACAATATATTTATTAATACAAACATATTATAAGCGTATAATTGATTCAACCATTGATTTGAGTTATAATTAATAAAAATAATTATTATTTTCTTTGGTTTTGATTCTCAGGTTTGTTATGCTTTTGCTCTGCCTTTCCATCCATTCATTCATTCATTTAATTATTATTTTATTTTCTTTTAATATATTTTCTCTGAATTGATGTCAATATTAAGACATGTTTTAAGCAATTCTTTAAATATTTTTCACATATTTTACTCAATTTTTCTGATCTTTCAGTTAATTAACGGTATTTTGAATCGACTTTCGATTGAATACAGAATTGTTCGACATTTTAGTGTCAATTGAGACGAATATAGAGCTAATTGTGATTCCAGTTAACAAATAATGGCAACAGATATGAAATTCGGTCCGGAATGGTATCAATCACTCCATTACTTCATTACTTGATTACTCTATCCATTGATTCCTATATTTCAATACATTTTCTATAATTGTTTGCAATTATTGTTTAAATTTAATGATTTTATATTAAAATTAAGCCTAAAATGAATTGATTTCTATCGCGAATACAATTCGCATATGTTTTGCATTTTTCGCACATTTTTTCAAACAATGAATTCATTAATTGAATTATGAATTAAAGGCTAAGACAACTGTCCGACGGCGGCCCGAACCCCACTATGGCCTCCAGTCCTCCTACGAGTGCGGGGCCTCCAAAGTTTAAACTGGCCGAACACCGGTACGGGAGAGAGGAGATGCTGGCGCTCTTCAACCATAACCTGAAACCTCCCGAAAATTTGGATGAATTTCCGCACATTTTCATTGAGAAAATGCAATTACCGTTAGCTCTGACTAATATGAGTGAAGAGGAGTCCCGGCTCTGGACTCGAGTCAACAGCGATGTCGTACTCAGACTTGTGGGAAAGGGAGGCGCAAATGGGCCCGAAAGGAGTGAACGAACAATCAACGAGAGGGGAGGCGTTTCGATGCGCGCCGGCAGAGGAGGCATAATGTTAGAGAGGGGTCGGGGAAGAGGTCGAGGATATTACCAGCGAAACAATTATGAGGACAACGGCGACAGTCCTCCCGAGCGACGAGACTTCCGAGACTTCAAATCGCGAACATTCGAACGAAACCACACTTTAAGTGAAGAGAACTCAAGGGATAAGAAGTTTGACCGAGGGTTCAGTCGGGGCGGCGGTAATAATGTGGGCGTCGCTGGAGAGGACAGTGCTCTGCTCTCACGCAAAAACAATTCGCGTTCGTCTTCAGTAGAAAATTGGAGAACTGGGGGCAGAGGGGAGGACAGAGAGGGCTGGCGGACAGCCAGGGGTTCGGTAGAGAATAATTGGAATAATCGCAACAATTCGTGGAGAAGTGGGGAAAGGGATAACGATATGGAATACTCGAACGGACCGCACAGGAAGTACAATAACTATCAAAATTCAAAAAATCCTAATGACTTGTGGGACGACATCGAAGAGAACGACCGGCGCAACAGTTTACCCGAATGGAGTCTGGATGACGGGCCGGAAATAGACGCAAAAGTTGGCACATTTGATGCTTCCGGTGCTTTCAGAGAGGATACCAATGAAGAAGACGACGAAGAAGACAAAGAATTAGAAGAGTTGAGTGAAGACAAGAGGGAAGAGTCGAAAGAACCGGTAAATAGCGATAAGAATCGCAAAAAATTGGATAAAAACTCGAAATCAGATAATAATGAGTTCAGAAATGAGACAAAAAATACGGAAAAATTGAACAAAAATACAGAAAAATCCAATAAAAGGGTTGAAAGCAATACAAGCAAAGGGTCACCGAATGCGACGCCAAACCAATCGAAACAGCATTTACTCCAAAAACAGTTACAATCGCTATCACAACAGCACTCGACTCAGCCCTCATCGCAAACGCCTTCCAATACTTCAAATAAATTATTTAATAAACCAAACGATTCATTGAATTCATTGAATTGTAATTCAAACCCAAATTCTCATAACATAAACATTAAGAGTCCGTTAGAAGAGGACGGGTTCGCACATCTGGAGAAAGAGGCCGAACATATGGTCGCCCAATGGACGGCAGACGACGAGCCCAGGGATGAGATGAACGCCCGAAGGGCTCAGACACCGGACGAGGCGTCCAATAGCGGAATAGTAGTGGTGCCGCTGCAACACGAGGACGCACTCAAGTGGTTCTATCGCGACCCGCAGAACGAGATCCAGGGGCCGTTCACTCCGCACGAGATGTACGACTGGTTCACTGCGGGCTACTTCGCCATGGACCTTCTAGTCAGGCGCGGCTGCGACGACCACTTCGCTCAGTTGGGCGACCTCTTCAAGCTCTGGGAACGCATACCTTTCATTCAGGTTCAGGGCTCGACTCCGGCGCCCCTTCGCACCCAACCATCCACTCCTTCACAGCCCTCACTACCATTATCTTCATCAGCATCTCATCCATCAGTTCATCCCATGGCTGCGGCGCCGGCCCAGCATTTAATTCATCAACAGATGGCATCACAACAGTCAGCCCCGGGAGGACCGGAATCCGTAGGGCCACCGTCGGCCCAACAGCCGATGTTCATGAGTGCCCACAACGTCGATATGCAGACGCAGTTAAGGCTATTGTTGGCTCAGCTCAAAAAACAAGACGGCTTTTCCGATCTGTCCCAACAACAGCAACAGGAGGTACTCGTCCAGAGGTACGTCCATTTGGAGCGCCAGAGACAGCAATCGCTGCAGACATCCATTCCAAACACCAGATCTGCCGAAGACTCACAAATGTCTTCATTGGACGCGTTGTCCGGTTTGAGGATACAAAGCACTCGACCCATACAAGTGGTGAACAATGGCGGACAACACGTACAGAGCATTTGGGACATGAATTCCGGCGCTCTGTCTGTCAGTGCGATCGAAGAAATGCAACGCAAAGAACAAGAATTGAAAGAACTGGAAGAGAGACGGAAGGCGTTCGAAGAGGAACAGAGGAAAAAGTTGGAACAGGAAGAGCACCAGAAGAGGATGAATGAGGAACGGGAGAGAAAGTTCGAAGAACTGCAGAAGAAGTTGGAAGAGGAGAGACTCAGGAATCAGGAACTGCTCAGAAAACAAGAGGAAGAGAAGAGACGGCGAGAAGAAGAGGAAAGGAGTCGACTGGAAGAGGAGGAGAGACGAGTCGCGGAACGGGCGGTCGAAGAGCAGAAGAGACGTCACGAAGAACTGCTCCGACTGGAAGAGTATGCGCGCCGACAGGCCTTACAGGAAGAGGAGAGACGGCTTCAGATGGAGATCGAAAAAGACAGACAAAGACAACAATTGCAGGAAATCGAGGCCCAGAGGGAAAGGGCTAAAGACATGGAACGCATGAGACAACTGCAGGCACAGCAACAACAGGAGGCGATCATTAAATTGCAACAACAGGACAAGAACAGGAAGGTATGGGGCGGACAGACAGGTCAGGAACAGAACCAAAAACAACAGAATTCTCTGTCTTTGGATGACATCCAACGCCTTCAGGAGGAGAAGGATCGGGAGGAGAGGCAAAGGCAACTGCAGGCCAAGCACATGCAGGCGCTCTTTGCCGCTCAGCAGCAGCAGCAACAACAACAGCAGAATAAGGCTGCGCTCGGATGGGCGGCACCGCAGTTCGGCACCGGTCAGCTGCCGGTGAAGACGTTGGCTGAGATCCAGAGGGAAGAGACGGAGAAAGCGGCCAAACAGAGGGTCATTGAGAGTAAGAAACAACTGACTCAAGTGACCCAAACTGTGCCAAACGCTGGCATTTGGAACAATGCCAACAATCAGCTGTTCGGACAGCCAGGGGTTGGGGGACAGCCAAACCCCAAAGCTAACAGTGCGGCCGCAAACCCTACTTCCGTTTCGATTGGCTTTTGGGAACCGGAATCTCGGAGTAAAGTGCAGACAAATAGAGCCAACAATGAAAGTGCCTTACATTCGATGCAAAGCAACGCAAAGACAGGCAATAATAGCACTCAATTGCAGACCAAAACCAGTTCCAGGAATAAGAGGGAAGAGGTATGTGCTCTGACTGTAGGCCCAGTACTCAATCCAAACTAATGCTAATGTGTTGTCTGTCCGGCCGCCCAAAGGAGTCAGTTCTGCGTCTCTTCGAAAACCAAAGGCGACAAAAGACAGACGAATTCACCCAATGGTGTAATGAAGCCCTGGCCAGATACCAGTCCAGTGTAGACAGTATGCGACTGCGCTCTCATTGAGCCCTTAGATAACTTATATTAATACAGTTGTTATAGTGCTCTATAGATTAATTCCTATGTCCGTCTGTCTGTCCCTCTCTGTCTCCCTGTCCAGTTCCGACATTCATAGCGTTCCTGAAGGACGTGGAGTCTCCCTTCGAGATCAATGATTACGTTCGTTCATATCTGGGAGAGAGTAAAGACGTGAAGGAATTCGCCAAACAGTTCATCGAAAGGCGCTCTTATTTCCGAAATCAGGCCAAACGAGAGGCCACTGAGGTTTGACTCTTCCCTAAACTCGACTAATCATTAACTGTTTGACCGACTGATTGGTTCAGGAGCTGATGTGGGGACCGGCGCCGGCCATAACTCCGTCCGTAAACAAGTTGACCCAAATCTCGCCAATGAATGCGGCCGTTCAGAGCACCGATACGACAGACACGAGTGGTTTCATTACGGCCGGGAAGAAGAAGAAAAAGGGTAAGCGAGTGATCGACAACTCCATACTGGGCTTCACAGTACAGGCAGATCCGGACCGCATAAACGCCGGCGAAATCGAACAAATAGACGACTGACTGACCGACCGATAGACGACTGAACAGAAAAATTCCATTCAATCGAAAGCATAACAAAAAATAAATAAATTATAGAAAACAAAAAATCAATACTTTTTTGTCGGAACGCAAACCAAATGTGTTTATCGAATGTACAGTATTTGGAAATATATTTACTTATTTACAGCTTAAGTATAAACGAGTTATATATAAATGTTATATATATTGAAAATATTGATAATTATTAAAAACAAAACTAAATATTTCTCACAACAAGACTAACAGAAAAAATAGACTCAAAAACAAAACAAATTAAAGTCTTCTTAAAATCAACTGAAAAATTGTTTTATTATATAAAATGAAATATTATTAAAGAAAATATTCTCAAAAAAAAAAAAAATAAACAAAACACAAAAAATGCAAAAAAATGTATTTTTTCCGATAAGTAAAAAACGGATGAATTGAGAAAACAGTCTTTAAATTAAAAAATGAATATATTATCAAATTTTTAAATCCAAATACACTATAATATCGAATGAAAAATCAATTTATAATCATATTTAAGACTTTAATACAAAATACAATTATTGTTATAAACTGTTTGAACAAAGTCTGAGAAAAAATAATTTAAAGAAAAAAAATTCAAATTTTTTTTTTTGAAGATTCAAAAGAAGAAAAAATCTGTTTTTTATTTCTTTTTCTTCGATTTACTCGAGTTCTCAGTTTTCTCGGGTTTGGGTTTTTGCCATTGAAGTGGTTTGCGCCGGTAGATGGGCCAGGGAGGCAGTGTTAGCTATAGAGCGCAATTGGATTTCAATTATAATGAAAATCAATGGAAATAAGGATTGAATGTGTATTCAGGCATACAATGGACGCCAATACGAATCCGACGCCCAGTGTATAGACAGTCAGTGAGAACTGTTGTACGACATAACCCCAGACCAGACCCGACACCTGAACGTATGGGAAAGACATTGAATTGAGTGCTTATTACACGTCATGTCTTTACTCCCTGTACTGACTGCACACTTACGGCAAACACAATAATAATTAATTGGAAATATCGTTCGGCTCTTCTCTGGCCATCGAAGTCCTGTTCCGACAATAAATGGTTGAATTGAATGTAAAGAGTGAACAATGGCTTACCATATGATGTGGGATCGAATTGATCAGCGATTCAAACATTGTTTCAATCTATTCACTCAATTGAGTCTACACTGACGTGAAATCAAACTTCAATACAAGTAATACTAAACTGCAATGAATTGGCTCTGAATTGACTGCAGTTTCATCTCAACACTAGAGAGCGCTATAGTATTCACTAAACATGCGCTCAAATGCAACGCAAAGTATGTCCAATAAAGTGAACCGAAGAAAGTGTTTCCCCTTTTCTTTGAATTGAGTTCATTAAGAGATTAATCACTATTTAATAGTATTTATCTATAGATCGATAGATATTTAATTTAATAGAAGTTTTCACTTAATTTATATTGGATTTCGTGTAAATCTGTTTGAAGTTCAGTCAATAAAAACAGATTTAATGATAGAATCGATTGAAACATAACTTATATAAAAAAGACACAAAATAGCGAAACGATTGGCAAACGATAGGAAAAGAGTAATGTTTTTGTATGTATTGTTGTTCATAAAAAAACAGTTCATTAAAGTGAGATTCATTCATAAATTCAGTTACACTTAAATCTTATGTTTATCAGAGATTTATTAAATTATTATTCAATACGATAACAATATTTTCTATTTAATTGTCTTCAAAATATGTTTCCGAATCACTTATTTTAATATCAGTATTGTTGCCAATAATGAAATAGTCTTTTAATTGATTCAAATGCTGGCAATAAATTGTCATCTCTGCTCAGCCTTCGTATACATCCATTACTTCTCTTTATTTTATAGTTGAAATTATCTAACTCTGGCTCTAATGCGCACGAGTTAGACAACTGAGCCGATAGACCCTATTCTTACAAAAATAATATTCACATTCAACTCAAGTCATTCAATACTGTACTCCAATTGAGTCACTCTTTAATTGACTTTTAGTCAATGTTTGTATTTCTGAACGCAATTAATACGTGAGTCACACAAAGTCCAATCCCTGGCCAATAGCAATGGGTGTCCCGAAGTTCTACCGATGGATTAGCGAACGGTATCCATGTCTTAGTGAAGTGGTTCGCGAATATCAGGTTTGCATCGATTGGACGAATCGTTTGAACCGAAAACCAATTAATGTTTGCTTTGTTTCCATTGTTTGCGTCCTTTGGATGCAATCACTGAATAGATCCCAGAGTTTGATAACCTCTATCTGGATATGAATGGCATAATCCACAACTGTTCGCACCCGAACGACGAAGACGTTCACTTCCGGATCTCTGAGGAGAAGATATTTCAGGACATCTTCCGATACATAGAGTTCTTGTTCCGAATGATTAAACCGCGAAAAGTCTTCTTTATGGCCATCGATGGCGTCGCCCCCAGAGCTAAGATGAACCAACAGAGAGGCCGGCGCTTCCGGTCGGCCAAAGAGGCGGAGGTGAGGGAAGAGGAGGCCACAGAGCGCGGGGAGAAACTGCCCGAAGAGAAGCGTTTCGACTCTAACTGTATAACTCCGGGAACAGAATTCATGGACCGATTGCACCAACACTTGAAGTATTTTGTGGCCAATAAGATAACGACTGATGATCTCTGGCGTGACGTCAAAGTCATACTGTCCGGACACGAGACGCCCGGAGAGGGAGAGCACAAGATTATGGACTTCATTAGGTATGAGAAGTCTCAGCCGGACTACGACCCGAACACTCGGCACTGTCTGTACGGTCTGGACGCGGACCTAATAATGCTGGGCATGTGTTCACACGAACCGCACTTTTCACTGCTTAGAGAAGAAGTCAAATATATTCGAAGCAAAAGCGAGAAAAACAAAAGGGATTCCAATCCCGAAGCGATTACTTTCCATTTACTACATCTGCGGCTCTTTCGCGAATACATTGGACACGAATTCGAGGAATTGAAGACAAATCTGAGTTTCGGATATAATTTGGAGAATATAATCGACGACTGGGTTCTCATGGGTTTCCTCGTCGGCAATGACTTCATTCCACACATCCCTCACTTCCACATCAACAAGAGCTCACTCCTGAAGCTCTACGCCGTCTATAAACAGGTGTTGCCGACACTGGACGGGTATCTCAACGAAAACGGAAAATTGAATTTAAGGCGATTTCAGAAATACTTGAATGCGTTGGCGAACGTAGACATCGATAACTTCAACGACACTTACGCTGACCTCAAGTACTTCGAGAGCAAAACCGGTCGAAAGTTGTTTGGAAGGGATGCCGGAGCGGCTGAATGTGCGGCCCCTAATGGCACTGCTGTGAAGGCCAGTAAAGATCTGATTGACGTCGAGAACAGTGACGACAACGAGAGCCCGAACTCAGACTCAGAGGTCTACGAGTCGGACAAAGACAACACATTTTTGGATGAGTTCGAGTCACACAAAAAGAATTACTACATGAGTAAACTGAACTACGCTCTGGACCGGTGCTCAGCACAGGAGAAGTATGGGGAAGTGCTCAAAGAACAGGCACACGAATACATACGAGCCCTGCAGTGGAATCTCCACTACTACTACGACGGCTGTATGTCCTGGGGCTGGTACTACCCGCACCATTACGCGCCGTACATATCCGATGTGAACGGATTCGATGACATTGACCTCGACTTCGAAGTCGGCGAACCGTTTAAGCCGTTCGAACAGCTTCTGGCAGTCCTTCCGTCTGCGAGCAAAGAACTGCTGCCCAAAGCGTACGAACCTTTGGTTTCGAGTCCGAACTCAAAAATAATCGATTACTACCCGGGTGACTTTGAGACAGACATGAATGAGAAACAACAGGCCTGGGAGGCAGTGGTGCTGATCCCGTTCATCGATGAAAAGCGTTTATTGACTTCTGTGGAAGAGATGAGCAAAAAGCTGTCCAACGATGAGGTCCGGCGCAACAGACACGGCCCGCACCTGGTCTTCACGTTCTCGGAAGAGGCCCAGCATCTGATCCGTTCCCCAAATCCGGCCCTTTTGCCCGACATTGTAATAAACCACTCGAAGTGCACAGAACTGGATAGGAATGCCTTCAGAATTCCGATCGAACGGATCAGAAAAGGTCTTTGCGCTGGCGTTAAGTTAGACGTATATATCCCGGGTTTTCCGACTCTTCAACACATTCCTCACGAGGCAGTCATCAAAAAGGAAAGGGTTCGGGTGTTTGAGTCGGCCTCTAATGGAGATAATATGATGTTATATATCAATAATCAGAAGAATTATGACATCGAATATGTGGCCCAAACTTATTTGGGTCAAACTGTTTTCGTCAATTGGCCGCACCTTTTGGAGGCACAGGTGTCCAAAGTGTCGAACGGACAGCACAAGTACTATAGAGACCAAAGTCGACTCATATGTGAAGAACTCGAAGACAAAGAGTATTCTGAAACCAATGCTCGGATTAGTTCCATAACTAAGCGCTATAAAGAGCGCTGGGGTGTCGTTGTGGGACAGGTAGATATTGTGCTACACGTCTATCCTATGACGGGACGCAAATATGTTCCCGGAGTTAAAGGAAGGGTTACTTTGGAGAAACAGTGGTCAGCAGTGCCTCTCATCTGTCCGATTCAGACAGTTATCAAAGACATTGATGTCTACGAACAACACTCACAACAGTTCCAGACTATTGATGAGATTTATCCGAATGGCGCCAAATGTTTTCCAATCGATAACCCATACTATGGGTCAATGGCTCACGTGATTGAGTGCCTCACAAATGAAGGTCTCATTAAAGTTGAGATCTTTCCTAAATTGGAACCGGATTTGCGAGAAATTCAGGAAAGGGCCCGGGAGATAGTGCACGAGAGGTATGTGCCCAACTATGTAATGGCCCAACGCCTCGGCATTAGTGGCCATTTATTGTCCCGAATCACCGGAACTATATATATAAGACCTCCGAATGACAGCCAAAGAAAAATAAATATCGGTTTGAATCTGAAGTTCAACGCAAGGAATGAAGAGATCCCTGGGTTCTCCATACGAAGGGACGAACAGTGGCTCTTCTCAGACAAGACTTTGAAAGTATTGGAACAGTATTTGAGTAAATTTCCGTTCATTTTCGAGAAGTTGTCCACTTGTGTCGACAAAGACTACTTCTCAGTCGACGACTTGATTCCCACCGAAAACAAGTAAACTATTTATTGAATGTTTTTAATCGAAATAATTGGCAAAAAAAATTATTTTATAGACAGAAAACACTCGAAGAGATCCAGAATTGGCTGAGAGGGTTGCCGTCGGCGTCAGAGAAGCGCCAGAAGTCTAACGCAGAGATTCTCGACGAGTTCGTAGTCGAGGCCATTGAGGATGTGATCAATACTCATATTGTACTGAAAATGGATTTAATTTATTATTAAATATATTTTTATTAATATTTTGATGCATTTCCATTCAAAAGGTTTTCCCGAAAGAAATACCAGCCGTTGAGTACACTTATAAACCCAATCAACTGTTTCGTCCGATCCATTACATGGGCTACTCTCTGCCCGACCCGAAGGCCACATACAATCTGTTCGATCGAGTCGTCAACATTCGGAGTGGGATTTCGGTTCCGTTGGGCGCAAAGGGAACCATAATTGGCAAACATATCGACGACAACAACGAAGTGAACACTTTGTATGACATTGTCTTCGATGAGGAGTTTGTCAATGGAATAGCTCTTCGCTGCACACCCGGGAAGGGCTATAAGCTCTCTCCGGCCTGTCTTCTCAATATCACATATGGTTTAAAAATATCGGGAAAGTTAGAGCAGTTTGTGATCTCTGGCCAGCCTTTACAGTCAAGGCCTCAAAACAGTCAGCACTTGCATCGACAGAACAGTCAGTCGAAAGATCCAAACTATCAGAGGTTTCAGTTCGGCTACACTTTCGGGCAACGTATGCCTCGGCCCCGATTCCAGAACATCCCTCCGTTCGGCAACCCAAGCCCATCGGCCGCCGCAACACATACTCCGAGCCCTCAAACGGCAATTTCTATACAAACTCTGAATCACTCGAAGAACTCTCCCTTTCAGTCACCGAAACACGAATCGCAAAAGACTGAAGACTTCCCTCCAATGGAACAGTTGTGGAACGCATTGTCGACAATGAATACAACGGGCTATACATTAATGAAGGGCTCCTTCGCTGACATCGCAGCTCCGAAGCGAGTGATGGAAACACAGAACCAATTGTCGACTCAACCGAAGGAAACAATCGATAAAAACAAAACGAATCCAAAGGAGAGAAACAAACAAAAGAATATTCAGGAAAATAGAAAGTCTGAGAATTTGAGTCAAAATTATGAACAAAACAAGTCTTTCAAACCTAAGGTTCCTTTAATTGAAACCTTTAGACAATTGTTAAGCAATGCTTGCGATCGGTATTACAAACAAAACCCGAAATTCGATATTTTGAGTTCGGGTCCAATGAAAGCCAAATCGATTAAACTCACGCTTCCGGACAACAGTTCGTTCCATATATTGATGAATGTCTTTCCTAATGCGGACGACGCATATGAATCCTTGTGCAGACAGGGCTTAGAACACATAAACGCCGTATTCGGCGCTAATATAGATCTGAATCGACCGCAAAAGCTCTTGTCTTCGCCTTCTTTTCTTGTGAACCCGAATCAGAGTTCACCGAATCGGCCAAAAATTGCCGAGAGTTCACTTCCGAGACCGCCGTCCAATTGGACACAGAAGAGTCCGAAAGAGTCGGTCCAAAGACTGGACACAAAGCCTGTAGTAATTCCGGAATCATTTGTTGAACAAAACGAACGACTTCTGAGAGAATTGCAAAAAGAGAAGCGAAACCTGTCGTCAACTGCCAACACAAACACATCGGCCAATAAGGAAAGGCATATTCAACCGAAGAAGTTATTCGATGTAAGACCCGATGCAGTGGTAAACACGACTTGCAATCAAAAGTCGAGTCAATCCAAGATTACGCGTAAAATACAAAACGATTCCATTAATGAGAGTTCGCCTCAAAGACGACGCACACAGAGCTCGAGTCAAGCATCTGGTGGTCAGTCGGCTTTCGATCATCAGTTCGTTCCCTTACAAGTGGCGCGAAATAATCAATCGCACAGACATTCGACGCCTCAGAAGAATCGGCCGCAAAGACGAGAAGAGGCGACGAATGTAATCGAAATCAATTCGAACTCTTCCGGAGAGATCGAGATCCTGACGCCCGACACGATCGCACAGTTGACCTATCCATCCGTCGCCGCTTCTAAAGACAATTCTAACGATGACATTGAAATCCTTACTCCGGAAACACTTATTGCCAGTTCGTCTACAAACCAGTCCTCGGGTTCGGGCGGTCGGCGCCAACGAAGAGGCAATCGATTGGGCGTTAATTTGAATTAAGCGTTCGATCGAAGGACTGGCAGTTATTTCGAGTTTAATATTGAGAACATTGAACACAACTGTAAACCAAGTGTTGAATTAAAGTATGCTTTTTGTCACTCAATCAGAAGTACAAAACAAATCGATTTATTTTCAATACTATATTATTGTATGAATTGTTCGCTCATTTCGTCTCAAATAATGTCAAATTGAAATTCATTTCAATATTTTTTTTTCTCTATTTTTTCGTTTGTTTTAGTGATAAAACATATTTTATTTCAATCTTAATATTCAGTCAATATTTTCGTTTCAATCAGAAAAAGTTGTTTTTTCAGGATTTTTAATCCGGGCTTAAACTCAATTCAATTATTTTTTTCTTTATTTCAATCATAAGTAAAAGAACTCATAATTTGTTTCTTAATATTCTTCAGAAAAACTAATTTTAGTTATAATTTATAACCAAATGATTATATGAATTATGATTTAAACAAAATATTTATTATATTTTCGATATATTTTGCGAAAATACAAAAAAAAAAGATTTAAAATAATTTGTTTGCGTAACAGATGTTGTGAACAACTCATTAATAAAACGCCATTTTCTCCAATCTATTGATTATTTTGATGTTTATTATTAACGAAGAGTTATTTCGAGAGTTATTTAAATATAATTTTATTATCAATTTAATAACAGATTTATTAAAACCATTTGTTATTAAATAATTGAATCAATAATTTCTGTTCATTTGTCTGATTGGTCTTCACTGGTCTTCTTCGGTGACTGCAGTGACTTCGAGGACATCCCCAATGAGTGGCTTTAAGCGCGAGTTCGACACCGACTCCAACAGCAATGACTCATTCAATGCACGTATGTATTGATTGAATCCATTCACAATCCATCCCATTATCCGATTCTTTTGTATTGTATTGTAAGCCCTCTTAACCACTGCTCGACTCTTGCACTCAATGGCCAATCACTAAAGCAAAGCCATAAACAGTCTTTAGAGACAGCAATCCATTGGATCCATGGATGCGATCAATAGACACAAATTGCTCTCATATTAAGTGTCTTTCAATGATCTTTTGCACAATATTTGTTGGTTTAGTGCAAAACAGTTGGCTTTAATGGCACTATAATTGGGTTACGGTTAGGGCTTAAAGCATACAAACCATCGATCGGTTCCATCGGTTAAGCAATTGATTCGAAAATTATATTAAATTTTGATTTAATTTTCAGATCTTATTGAACGGAAACGGAAGCGGAAGAGCCGATGGGGTGGAGGCGATGAGGAAAAGGTGTTCATCCCTGGGATGCCGACTATGCTGCCGAACAACCTGACCCCCGAACAGGAGCACATCTATCTCTGTATGTATTCTTGTGAGCGCTTATTCATTTTGATTACAGTTTTTAAATCAATAGTTATTTTGTTTTATTAAACTAATTGTTTGATTCACTGCTAATAATCTATAATTATTTGAATCAAAAAAACCCAAAAAGTATTGAAGTATTGAAAACATTAATTATTTTCAGCCTTTAATATAAGAATAATTATATTTTAAGTTAAGTTTTGGTAATTTTAATATTAATTGTATTATAAGTTAAGTTACAATAGATTTACGTTTTAATGGTTGAGTTGTGCTATAATCGATGGGGTCTTTCGGCCCCCTTTTTAACCCATTCTCTTTCAGTGCAAGTAGAGATCGAAGCCATTAGTCGTCAGTTACATTCCGGTGATCTCGGAATACCAGCCAATCCCGAAGAAAGGTTTGCGTTCAACACATCCGTCGTTTGAACCGTCATTTCAAACAATTCTTTAATTCTTTCTCTTTATCTGCGATTTGTGGCCAAAAATTCACTTAATTTTTAGCTTTTTCTCAAAAAAAAAAGTTTTATTACTTAATCTCAAAACACATGAGTTTTAGGTTTTCAAGTATTCGACAAAATTGTTCGCAATTTTAGTGTTAATCAAAAGAAAATAATTTCTAATTTTTTATTTCAGCGTTTAATCCGTTTTCATTATTATAGGAATTTCAGCATTAATTGAATTATTTGTTTATAGGAATGAATATAATCTGAAAGTAATCTCTATTTTCAATGTTTTCTATTATAATAATTAGGAATAAATTGATTTAATTAACGCTTTAATCAATTTTCAGTTAATATAGTCTTTAAAACCTTAACTCTTATTAAGCCATAAATATATTCCCGAAATGTTTGAACAGTTTTGTAGAATATGAGCCCTTCTGTTGCAGATCTCCCTCTCCTGAGCCTATCTATAATAATGAGGGCAAACGACTCAATACAAGAGAGTTCAGAACCAGAAAGAAATTAGAAGACAAACGACATGAAGGCATTCAGAAGATGCTTGTCCTCAACCCCGGCTTCAAACCGCCATCGGATTACAAGTGAGTCAGACCTGCTTTCCTTATCACTCGATTATATCCATAACACATACCTGTCCTCTAAGGCCACCACAACAGAAGATCAGCGAAAAGGTGCTGATTCCTCAGGAGGAATACCCAGACATCAACTTTGTTGGTCTGCTGATAGGCCCGCGCGGAAACACATTGAAGGCTATGGAGAAAGAGGTATGACTTGTACTGGCATTGGCTTTATTGCTATCATTCCTAACCATTTGTGTTGTATGGCCTGTCGTATAGACTGGCGCTAAGATTATTATCAGAGGCAAGGGATCCGTCAAAGAGGGAAAGATTGGCAGAAAAGATGGCCAACCGATGCCCGGAGAGGACGAACCCCTTCACGCGTTCATCACAGCTCTAACTCAGGAATCAGTTATGAAAGCCGTGAATAAAGTGAGCGATAATTACAGTAATTATTGAATCGAATGAATCGATTGTCTAATGTTTGGTATTGTCTTCGCTTCAGATCAAAGAAGTGATCCGTCAGGGCGTGGAAGTGCCTGAGAGTCAGAACGACTTAAGACGTATGCAATTGAGGGAATTGGCTCTTCTGAACGGCACCCTTAGAGAGAGTGATGGCCCGCGTTGTTCCAACTGTGGCTCAACAGTGCACAGGTCGTGGCAGTGCCCGGACAAGCCTAACGTGACCAACAACGTGATCTGCACCAACTGTAATGGCGTCGGCCACATAGCCCGCGACTGCAAGGAGAAGAAGACGCCCTCCGGTCCCGTCAATCAGTCGAAGATAGACGAGGAGTACATGTCATTGATGGCTGAGTTGGGCGAAGGCCCGCCCCCTCCCAAGACTAGCGCTAACAATACGTATTCGGGAGGAATGGGACCAACAATTGGTTTGACATCACATATAGCGCCCAAAGCTATCGCCGCTCCGCCCCCTCCGCCCCCAATGACTTTGCAGTCGAACACAAGTCAGCCGACGACAGCGCACACGACTCACACCCCACTCCTGCCGACTCCCACTATTGCCCAGCAGAACAACAACTGGAGCGGCGGTCAGTCGGCGCCCAACAGTTGGCCGACAACACAAACGCCATTCAGTGTTCACAACAATAGCAGCGCTTATCCGATACCCGACTCCTATTCGGCGAACAACATGTACTCTCCGACGAACTCAACTACCATGGGTTGGTCGGCCAGTGGTATGATATGAGTGCACTCTTGACTCGATTGATGAAAGCATTGCTAATGAATCCAATTATTCGCTCTTAGGTTGGAATCAAATGATGTCGTCCAGTGCTGTGGCTCCGGTGCCACCGCCTCCTCCGCCCCCTATATCTCAAGCGCAGACTTCGAATTCCAATCCATGGAATGCGTATCGACAACCCCCGGCCCCACCCTTACCCCCTCCGCCGCCGCCACCAACTTTGCCTATGAGTTCGCACCAATCCCTGTCCAATATGATGATACCTCCGCCCCCACCCCCTCCTCCTCCTCCGCCACCACCGCCTCCGCCGCCGATGTAATGAAAGGCAACTCAAATGCAGTTCAATTTTGAGCCGAGTTTTTGATTGGAAAAAGTGTTAATTTATTTATACAAACATTCAGTTTAATTGTAATCGACTTTTCAGACATTTATTCGAATAAATTTTGGGCTAATTTTCCGATTCATTCAATTGTTTTACATTTCGTTTCATTTCTTTCATTCAATGGATTTGAGTTCAACTGAACGCCATTTCATCGCAAATAATGTCTGGATCTCTGATCGAAGTCATACAACCAGTGCATCAGTCGTTCCCAAAGTTTTTCCTTCGATTTTCTGACAATTATTGATATATTGAGAGGACTTATGATTACTGTATCCTAAGATTAGGTCTCTGTCCACAATGTTTGCCCCATTGCCCCATTGCCCCATTGCCCCATTGCCCTGCTCATTTGCTTACAATGGCTAAGACATTATTATAGAGGTGAGTGTTGCCAATTGAGCAGGCTCTTATACCGGAACTTTGCATTGATCTAGAGTCTAGATTCTAGACTCTAAATATAAACTTATCTAGGCTATTTTCATAACAGCCTATCCTTGTTCAGATTTCTTAAATGTTTGCCTTTTTCAATACGGAATGAGTAAAAGCTTAAGAGCACACTGCTACAATGACCATGTGCAACTTTCCGGCAGTGCTCAGTTTTGCTCAATTCATATGACGTAGAGTACAATCCATAGCAACCCTTCTCTCTGTGCATTCAGCCTCTGATGATCAGAGTCTGATCTGTCAATACATATGGTTTGACAAAAAATCAATACTTTTTTAAATTATTTATTTATTTAATAAAATATACTTTTATTGGCATTTATTGACACCTTTTGGGCTGAATTTGAAACCAAAACCAATTGATTTGATTTTGTCTTCAATACTGACTCAGTATTACTGACTATAACTTAATATTCATTTCAATTGTATTTATATTTTCGTTCATTTAATTCAAATATCAATTGATTTCTCTTTTTATTAAAAATCCAAACATTTATTGAATCGATTGAATCATTGATAGCATTGTTAGCATTGATTGCATCCATCAGTCCATGGAATCACTTGAAGACAACTCGAACGGCGCGTCCACTCCGATGGCGGTCGACATAAACGAGAGCACATCCAAAGACAACTCATCGGATGCGCCGACGACTGCCGGAGCCGTCACTTCCAACGTTAAGCCCGTCGGACAACCTTTGGTCGACTTTCTCAGCCATTTAGAGGACTATACGCCGACTGTAAGACACGAGTCGACCCTTTCATCCATTTTGACCACAATTTGAATTATTTATTGCTTTATCTCTTCGTTTGTATGACTGATCAGATTCCGGATGCGGTGACAGTTCACTACTTGAGTACCTCTGGCTTTGAAACATCTGATCCCAGAATGTAAGCCATTCTTCCATTCATTTCATTCAAACTTACGTTCAATTCATATACACTTCGTCTCAAAAGTCAAACAAAATATTAAAATATAATAATATATGACTCAGACATACATTAGGGTTGGGATGAACTCAAGCAAACAATTGATTACAAAGTCTGCCAATAATTGAGATCCAATTGATCTCATCTGCGATTTCATAGAAATCCTTTGATTTATCCCTAAATATAATCCCAATTCTGTTCCAACACTTAGTTTGAGATTTTCATTATGATATGTTGTGGGTCACTTTGGGTCACTTCGGATCACTTCACTGATCACTTGACGGAAGATCTTTTCTGATGACTGTTATTGAAAATAAAGGGTTTAATGAAAATAAAACTGACCTTCAAATCGATTCGATCTCTCAATTCTCGCTCATATTTAAAAATCTTCGGATTTCGAATAGTTTGCGATAATTATCATACAATAGTCAGCCGGTTCATAGTGGGAAGGCATACGAATAGGGCTCATGAAAAAAGATCAGTGCTTTCGGAGGCGATCGCTGCTCTTAGACTAGTAGATTTGAGCCAGTTCCAATCTGTTGCAATCTGTTGCAATCTGGTACAGGGGTACATAAAATGTTTGCAACTCTGAGCCACCTATAGATCAGATATTGTTTGAATGAGAATCTGATGGCATGTACTGTCGGTCTACTGCAGAGTCCGTCTAATCTCAGTGGCGGCACAAAAGTTCATCTCAGATGTGGTCAACGATGCGCTACAACACTGTAAGATGAGAGGCGCCGGACAGAGCAAGAAGACATCCAAAGACAAGAGGTATACCCTAACTATGGAAGACCTGAGCCCAGCGCTGGCAGAGTATGGCATTAATGTGAAAAAACCCCATTATTTTAATTAAAGACCAAAATATTGTGAATTTTATTCAATAAATCAATCTTTAAAATGATTATTAATATTCATATCTATTAATGATTACTATTTTCAAACATATTATATATTTCTATATAATTATTAATAACCAGTCATTCGAATCGCAACAAAAATATATATAAACGAAAAACAAATCTTTTTATCGATAAAAAAATATAAATTGTTTTTTCTGTACAAAAAATGCTATAAAAACACAATTAGTTTATGAAAAAATAGTAATCAGAATAGAGTGCAAACCAATCGCTAATCCATTTAATCGGCGATCGATTGGTTACTACCAGTAAATGCTATTCGTTTTCCTTAATTGAAAATTCTTTAGGAATGGATTCGAGAGCTGTTCTTCCCTTTGATTCTTATTTCTATACTTATTATTATTATTATTATTATTGTTCTCATTATTTCTGATATTATTTTCCTCTTTTATATCGTTTTCCTTATATCCACTGAATTTGATTTCTTGTAATAGTTGTTCACGACTTTGATCGTCGATATAATTATTACTATTATTTTTATTGTTATTTTTATCACTATTTGCTGTTGTATTGGAATTTGTATTGACTTTTATTTCTTTATTTTGCTTTGAATTCTCTTCTGATTTGTTTGTATCGAAACCATCAGAGCCTGTCTTAACTCTATTGATAGGAAAAAATATTAGTTTTAAATCAAAAACAATTTAATATTATATAAAATGATTGACAAAAAAAGTGTCGATTTTTTCGATGTAATCCAAACTAAGACTTAATATCGTTGTTATTCTAATCGATATTTAATGATCTCTAGACTAGAAATCTGTAATAATAGCAAAAAAATTAGAAACATATAAATCAATAATTATCTGCTGGATAATTGAAAATAAGTGAATCACATCTTATAACAGATGTAACAAATATTTTGTTTTATATTTAATTAATATTTAATTAAAGTCTACTCTATTCTAACGTTTGCCTCAATTTTCAAGCAATGTATGCAAAAAAATGTTAACTATATATAACTAATAAAACTTTTTTCGCAAATAATTATTATTCTACTGAATACTGATCTGTATTTCAATTGTATTTATTTTTTTGATTATTATAATTAAAAACTGATTTATGAAATACTTTATATATTTAGGTGACGTAGAGCTGATTTCTTCTTTCTTTTTCAATAGCTTTTTCCATTCGGGTATAGCATTGACTCTTTTCTCCTCTAAATCCTTGACCACCTGTTCCTCTGCTTCTTTCTTTGCCTTTTCTGCCGCCTTTTTAGCCAACATTTGTCGCTTCCACTGAGGAATAGGTATTCCTTTTGCATCCGTTTCCGGAATCTTATCGATGAAGGTATCGGTCGAATAATTTCCGGCAATTTCTGCGATTTTTTCCTTCGCCTGAAATATAGATTAGATTTGAATTGAATTGAATTTCACAGAATATAAGCCTTTTGTGAGCCCAGGTCTGACCTCATTCTTATTTTTCTTCTGTTCCTTAACTTTTTTAATTCCGTCCAAATCTTTAGTCGCTTTCAGTTCTTCTATTAAATCATTTTTTCTCAACAGAACTGATCGTTCGTTAGTATTAGGTCTTTGAGTCTTCTTAAGCGAAACCTTTTGCAGCTCTTCTTTAGTCACACTGAATGTTATGCTCGATATCGTCGACATCGGAGACAACTGTTTCTTCAAACCGATTGCGGTTTCGCTCTTCGCCACAGACTTTGTTTCGCTTACATTAGAATCGGAGCCATAGATATCAGTAGTGGAAGTGATATCTTCGTCATCGTCTTCGTTGTCACTGGTGTCTGAAATGCCTTTAATGCTTTCGTAGTCATTATTTACGTACAAATGGTTCTCCGAAACACTTCTCTGTATTTTCCGTTCGACGCCGTAGTACTTGTTTTCGCGCAGATATCCATATTTGGGAACCGGAAACGCAGATACGGTTCGATTGGCCACACGTTTTAGGTATTCGGACGGACGGATGTTTGTGTCGCTGTCCGGCGGAGAAGAAAATTGTGGCGGAATGAATGGCAGGGCCGGTAGTTTACACTTTTTAGTTGAAAACTTTTCGTATCGGTTCGTCCTCTCATTCGTTTCGTTTGATTCAGATTTCTCTTCGTTTCTCTTCTCTGAGACATCAAATATCATGGGTGGCGGGGGTGGGGGTGGCGGTGGCGGAGGGGGTGGATGGCCTACAGTGAATGGAGTGTTTGGATGAGAATTGTGGGCCAAATCTGATTTAGTTTTATGAGAATCTGTTTCCGTATTCTTTCGTTCGTTTTCTAATGTTTTGCTCGAATTTTCGTTTGGCTTTTCAGCACTTATTTGACGCTTCACTTCATTATTGGCACAACTGTTCAATACTGTTGTGGACTTCAGTTTGTTTTCAACACTGCTATCGTTCGAACCCATTGGCCTACTATTGAGTCGACCCTCTCGTTCGTCTTCTGTCAACTCGTCCTCTACTTCTTGGTATATGCCCTCATCAGTACTGGTGCTGCACACCTCCGACGATGATATTGAAGGAATGCCGAACTGTCCGTTTCGGTTCTGATTAATATCATCCAGGGGTGCTTTATTGCCTGATTCTTCCACATCATAATCTGGTGCCGGGTCACTGGACTCGGACAGACTCATACAGTCATCAGAGATCTGATGCACTTCTGCTGTAACTGAATATTAAAATCAGATTTAGTTTACGATAAAAGCCTATAACTACTGATAGCCTATGAGTGATAGCACCGGTAGTAATGTTTACCCAAATGTTTATTATTCTTCGCATTCAACACATAGTCGTCTTTACATCTCCCAACCACTGATCCATTTCTCTTCTCCTTTTCGAACAACTGTTTTACCCTATCGTTAGAAGTCATGTGCGGTTCGTGCAAATAGAAAGGCTCAGTGCAACAGGAACTGGAGATGGAAGGACTGTTGGACACGGAATCTTTGCCGCTATCGATAGTTCTTTGGCTGATATTACTGTTAGAGCGCCTGTGATTAGAGGCCGGACTCTTAAGTTGCCTCTGAGTCGATATGTTGTCACAATCGGACAGTCCTTTTGGATAATAATTTTTGGTATCAGTTCTTCTTCTCGGCTGATGGTATTGCGGCCAACCAGTGCTCAATGTATCGTACGGTCCATTCCTATTGCGTACTGCTTTACAAACTCTGGAAGTATTAGTCGGTTCGGACTGGTATTCGTCACTCGACCAAGAATTACAACAACAGGTTTCCTGTTTCTTAGGCACAGGTATTGCGGAATAAGTTTCCTTCAAAACAAGCGAACAGACAATCATTTAAGCGAACAATTAGTCAAACTCTAAGTTAAGCTAAGAGTAAAAGACTTACACTTTTGGACGAAGTCTTTCTGGAAGCCGAGGTATGGCATGTGCACCGACTGTATTCTGATCTATTCAAATGAGTCTTATTGGCGGCTAAATTAGTGGTCGAAAAGCTTTGACTATGACTTAAGTTAATATCGCTGTGGTTTCGTGGGTCAGATGCGTGTGCTATCAATAGACTCAAACACTAATATAGGAATGAAATTGAGTCTCAGTTTTACATAATTAATATGTAATCACTTTATTAGCATTAGTTTTGTTTTCGAGTTTCATAACTCGATTTGATTTTAATGAGAGAGTATTCCAAAGACTGATAATCAGAATCATGTGTTTCTATGGATTTAATGATTAATTTGTTTGAGTGCTATACCACTGTATAGTTTACGGCTGTCTTGTTCTCAACCATCGAAATACAGATTTCGGAATCTATTCATCTTATATGCAATTATCGAGTCATCTCTTCATGCAATCCCTTTCGTTGTATAGGATATTGCAATTCAAACGAATTGGTCTCAACTTTATGTCTGACTAACAACTAATAGCAATCAAACAATAAAATAAACACAACTACTGATAGTTGGCCTGATTTTGGTATTAAATAAACTGAAGGCTTGTCTTACAATGAAATATAATTTTCAAATCTAATAATAAACTGTTTGTTAAACTGTATACCAAATCCAAATTCATTCGTACAAACAGTCGTGAAATCCTATAATTATATGATTTGATCATAAGTTCACTTTTATCTAAAAAACTAAATAAGTTTCAAGTGAGACGGGATAATCTTGAAGCGCAGCTAGATCAGGAAAGTTATCTTTGATTTTTCCAAAACCTAGAGTGTCTTAAAATGGTCCAGAATAGACGCACAACCTATTTGTGCAACACTTTTGATCAACTGATGATAAGTGAGAATTCATACGAACATTAAAGCAATGAAAACGAATGAATCAAATAATATAAGAAAGTATTTCTTTGAACGAAAGCTTAATATTAATGTTAAAATGAATTAAAAATAGTTTCAAAATATCAGAATCTGTTTCAGACCTACAGAAGGATATAGATTACAAAGTGAAGTGAAGTGCCTGATAATTGTTAGCACTGGTGCTTTCAATTAAGATTAGCTCATTTTATGCGAAATAAAATCTTAAAAATAATCAATTTTATAATGACTTCCAATTTCTAATGTCTTATTATTTTATCTTAAGATAAGTCAAAGAAATTGTATTTTCTATTCGCACCTCAATTCTGACTCTACTTTTATGGCTCTCATGACTCACGACTAGAAATTGTTTTTTTTGATAACTTTTATAATTAATAAAATGATTTCATAAGATTTCATATCATTTTTACTACAATATCAAACAATAAAATAGAATCAAAGGCCAAACCTCCAGGTGCTCATTCTCTGCAGCATCATTCAAGGCACTTTTGCCATATTTATCTAGGGTGATTCTCCCGCCGTGTTTCAAGAGCCACCGAAGGGCTTCGGTGTGTCCTCTACTGGCGGCGAAGTGTATAGCAGTGGCGCCGTCGTTGTCCCTCAGGTTCGGATCAATGCCTTGTTCTTCGACCTGATATCAAATGTTTGAGAAAAATATTTTCATTCTGTCATTTAAATTGAAGCCCTGGCGAACATACCATCCATTTGAGGCACTTAATAGCGCCCATCTGTGCGGCCGCGTGTAGGGGTGACATACCATCTTTGGCTCTTATATGTAGAGATCCACCGGCTGTTAACACCAGGTATTTGAGCACTTCTGTGTGACTTTCTTGAGCGGCCAGATATACTGGGGTCACATTGTTCTCCATTTGTGCGTTGGCACTGATTTCAACCGAATTAATAATAATTGCAATCATTTTAATCAAAACAGAATTTATGCTTAAAATGAAAATACGAACAATGAATATACAGAGTATTTCTGTCCAATTATACAGCAATAGCTAAGTTTCTGACTGGCTTAAATAGAATAGAATTTTGTCATACGGAGTCATAATGAATGGTCCAAGGCATGCAGAGTATATCATATTCTGGCACAAATCCCTTTGCATTTATTGTTCCAAAAGTTTTTTTCTGATTTCTTTTAACATAAGTTATGTCCAAAAGTGCATTCAAAACAATAATTATTTTGAATGTCTATAGAGTCTGGAGTAGGACATGGGATAGAATCTAGAGTTGCCTACTGTCTGTCATTCCTCAATAAATCGGTTGAATCGATATATTCATATAATTTGAGTGACAGAGACAATGACACAAATATTTATATCAGACACAGAAATGAATAAATAATAGAAATGTTTAATCAATCAAATGTATGAACGGAATCGAGAATACTCTGTATAAGAATCTGAATAAATGTGAAATACAATCCGAAACATTTATTTGAATTTAGTTTCACCGCTCCATTAAATTTTTAGCAATACTTTTATCATTTTAGGCCTTCTCTCTCACAATTCATACGACATTTAAATGAGAATTAATTGATTATAATTCGAGTTAACCTATAATTATAGCTTTGATTCTGTCATTTATTGATGAGTTTGAAACTAATTTTCATTTGTCATTAACACAATCTGAATGACAGTTTCAAAATAATTTGATTCAAACATCAATTAGACACAGATTCCCAGCAATTTTTCAAATGTCTAGGACTGGCTGTTAGTTAGTTCACCCAATTCTGGTCTCAACTAATTATAAAATACTTTTTTAGATGTTTTGTTAATGCAATTAAGTATTAAATTATTCAAAGTATTAAATAACACTAAAGTCGCGAAAATAAATTTAATTTCCTGAGATAAATGTCCTGAGTTGTCCCCTTACTCAAGTCATATCGCACCCAGAGGTGGAACAGACTATTTTTGTTTTATTACTATAATTGTCAAAATATTTAAGTTTCTAAATGTATACCCATTTAGAGTCTATTAGTATGTATTGAAGCCTTTATCAAAATACTAATCGCTCGCATGAATTGCTCACAGATTTACGCCGACAGACAATCATAAGTTTGAAATATATAAGAGTTATATATTGATTGATAACTATCTATAATATAAGCCGGTAAAAAAGGGAAGTCTTACTGCGCTGCTGATAGACCGTGAATGGCATTACTTCTGATTCTGTTCGTTCCACAACTCAGCTCTCTCTCTCTCTCTCTCTCTCTCTCTCTCTCTCTCTCTCTCTCTCTCTCTCTCTCTCTCTCATGCTTTACAAGACTAATAGTCAATGTATTTTCGATTGCAATGAATTCAAAAACATCAATAGAAATGTGAGAGTATCTTACAGTACTAGAAGTGTATAATATAAAACTTGGATTTCATATGAATAATATTTTCCACCAAATGGCTATTTTTAGTATAAATAAGTTATACAGTATTATAGACTGGCTAAATTTTAATTGAAAATCATTTCCATTATTATTTTTATAGATTACCTGCAAAATCAATGAAAATCAATGAAATGTTTTGAAACAAATCGATCGCTCGTTTCTCAATGTTTATTCAGTTGTTTTAAACTAAAAATTTATACATAAAAAGCAATTTTGATATTATGTCAAATAAAATACAGCGAATAGAATGAGTATAACATTATTTGCCAATACATTGATTTAATATTGGTTTGAAAGATATAATTCATATTTACATATCAATCAATAGAATCTAAGCTATTATTAATTCAATTGAAAACCTGATTCCGAATATATATAGAGTCTATCAATAGAAGAAATAACATTTCTATTGATAAAGTCATTCAATCAAATCGACCAAAAATATTAGAATAGACTTCAAAATTATTCTCTCGTTCTCTGATTGAGTTAACACTTCTATTCACTATATTTTATCGGAATAGCAATTATTTTTAAATTTGATTAATACTGAGCTATAATTTATTCGTATATTCTTTTAGATTTGAGACAGTTATACATTTTTCGACAATAAAAGGTCAATGACTTAATTGAGTGGATATTTTGGTTGAAAAATAACTAAATTGTCAAAAAAATATATCAGATTACGATCAACGAAGAAAATTATAGTTTAATAAGAATTGATTTTATCTCTGAATCTAAAGCTCAAACATTAGTTTTGTTCAAAACAAACATTAAGTTTACATACTTTAAAACAACTGTATTAATGCACAGATTCATTGCCAGAATTTATTTCAATTTTTTTTAATGTTCTTCAAAACAATACTATTTAAGCAAAAGTCAAAAACATTTTTGTTACTGTACTGCAAGACTAGCCTTGACTTTGTTCTCAAACAAATGGTTTCTTGTTTTCATCGCAATTACAATAAAAGATTTTTCTGAAGAGAACAGAGATTTTTACTTTTGATAACTAAATAATTGTTCTTTAGTTTGAACATCAATTCTAAAGACTTACTGTTAACTCATAAAACTGGGTAATTCCTAATGTAAGGGCACTAATATCCGGACTTTAAAAAAACTTAATGCGACCACAGAAGCAAAGATTCCTAAAGAGAATAATAATTTCATGTCCACCAAAAAAGTCTGGAAGTATTTATTTATTATATAAAATATAAATTATGTTCTGACACATTTATTGGTATTGTTTTTTGAAGTAAAAAATAAAGTAAAATAAAATAAGGGGATTGACCTCAAAATGTTTTGCTCTGTGCTCTACACTGTCTACAGATACTGCACTGTATGTACTCTAACGTTAGAGTTTGACAAATGCCAAGTTTGAGAGATGAATGATAGGAATAACTATTTTTTCATAGACTTGTGAACAACACTTTTGCGATATATTGACTGTGAAAATAATTTTTAGAGAACTTTAGAATTTATTTTTCATATATAATAAAAATGTTTAACATTTATCCAATTCTCTCGCATAGATGTTAGCGAACAAAAAGTCCTATTTTTTACATTAGATTTCTTCCATTCATTACATACTGTTTCTCACGTTTTTTGCATTTATAGGCTTTTATTTTTGTTTTATAGAAAAATTGCAAAATATTTATTTTGGATAAAACCTCAAAAAATAAACTAAAATAAAAAAAAATGAAATTAGATTTGTGTTTATAAAGCAGAGTATATTTTCTTATGTAATCCCGCGAATCGTTATGATTGCACAGGCATTGTAAGCGTAATATTGACTCCGATATAGTCTGCAGAGCGAGTAAAGACTTACGACTGGCTATACTTTGATTTTAGTTTCTGTTAGATTAGCTCATGTAGTCCGAGAAGGAGGCGATGCATGTTTCACGCATTACAGCCGAATCTGACTCATCATTCACTGTAAGGTTGGCTATAATTACAGATTGGGATCTTTGCCTTCCGTTAGATAAGGCTATTCGTGCCATACAATTAAGAATGCAATCCGAATGCACACGAACTGCAAATAGGCTTTCAATTTAATTATTTTCTGATAATTAAATAATTCGATAATTCTTTTGTATTCACTTATTTGGGAATAAATATTAAGAATTTTATGAAAAAATTCTCGAATCAAACAAATAAAATGCGAAAGTTTTTTAAGTTTAAGCGATTCAATGGGTTTTTTGATTGAATAGCGATTTAATCGATTTAATAATTATAGTAATACTTAAAGATTATAAAGAGATTTTAAAATAATATAAGAAATAAGTTGATTGAACTCTACTATACCTTAATTCCGGACACGATTCCACTAACAGTTTGACACAATCAAGACAGCCCTTAGCGGCCGCATAGTGGAGAGCCAGTGCACCCATTTTGGTCTTGTCGAGCGCAGGCATCTTCGCTTCCTTAAGAAGCCATCGGACAACACTTGATCTGCCGTACCTGTGCCGCACACATCAAACAAACATTTATTAATAACTCATTAATAAAAATAATTAAATAATATTTCGATTCTTTTCTAATATTATTGAGAAAAAAACGAAACAATTAATACAAATGAGAACTTTTGAGAACTTGGAGTCAATATATGGCTGAAGAATATGATTGCAGACAATGAATGCGTTTGATTAGAGTTGAGCGCAAACTACTGTAATGTTCGGATCAGACGGTACAAGAACTGCATTGGACTGACGTAACTCATAAATTGTGTTTCGCTGACACTCTTAGTTAGCTTTAGTTCACCTGTTCTTCGATTCTGTTTTCCTATCGCATGAATGACTTCCAAAAACCTACTAAAACCTACTCTACCACTAGTGGTATACAACAAACACATCCAGTTTTACAGAACTGTTTGCATTGTCTGAATCTTCAATAGGTTTTTAATATTATTTTATTTTATTTTTCACTATAAGTCTATGGAATTAAAGTTATGTTTTATTTATGCAATAAATACAGAATAATGTCATTAAAAAAATTTGTTGAAACGAATCGAAAGGACTTTATAATATTTATTACTATTATTATGAAAAATGATAATGAGATAAGTTTTCTAAATATGCAAAAAAACTTATATTAAATATAATTTTACCAAATATTTAGTTACAAAAATATTTTTGTGAATAATTTAAATTTCAGCGAATTTTCACTATTATTATGTATTTTCATATCAAGAAATTGAATTCAACTAAATATGTGTCACTGAAAACGATTCAGTTCTTTGAAAAGAGAATTAATTAATTTTCACTAAAGTATCGTTTGACTAAATATAGAAATATTAGCTTGACCAACCTAATCTAGATTGCTGACATAAGTGTCTGCCTCATATGCAAATTAATAATGAAATTTCATATTAAAAGTGTTATATATTTAGAGCAAACAATTAATATTCAGGACTTAATTGATTAGTAAAAGTCTATTCATTGCACAAAAGAATTTCAGTTAATTCACACAAATATTTAATGGTTGGGCATATATCCTGACCGCTGGTCATTAAACTAAGGAATGGGCTTAAAAATCTTATTTATTCATAAATTATAAAATTCATTAAAATTATGAATAATAAAGAGTAAGAAAATCTTTAAAACAATAAGAAAATAAGCATTGAATCAAAAGTGTTTATAATATGGCAGTGAAGCTGAAAGTACAGCAAAGAATATGAGAAAAACTTTAGTTTATTAATAATTTTGTTGTCATAATTAAAATGAAAAATTAACGAATAGTTTTTAACTGCTGTTAGAGTCGCTCTAATTGAGATGATTATCGCACACATTAAGCATTAAATATCAAATATTTTCGCTTTAATTAGCAAATTGTCGATTAAAAGGAGAGCCATTTCTCTGGCCTATAAAGGCATCGGAGGGTGTCTTTCTAATTAAGGCGTTATTTCAACTAACAATCACTGATCGCATATTGATTTGTCAATTCACTGCAATAGAGTTACCGGCTTACTTATTCCTGGATAGGTCTGGATTATTCACAACTATTTGTCTAAACATTCTCTTCTCTGTAATTGTTGTGAATGTCTACAACATATTTAAATGATATCAGGCAATTGTACTAGGCACAATAAATTAAGCACAGCTCCTTGGTCATTTAAATTGAACATGTACGTCATTTATTCACATTTTATAATTTGATTTGATAGCGATTGTATATGAGCATGGGCATCTATTGTATATGAACATGGGCATCTATTGTATATGAACATGGTCATCTATTGTAAATGAACATGGTCATCTATAGTAAATGAGCAAGGTCATCTATAGTGAATTTTCAACCAAATCGATGATCTTTTATGATATTTTTGTAATAATAATAAAATCATTGATCGAGTTCTAAATTTTGCCTGGGTCGTTCACTAAATTATAGAAGTCGATCGCATTTATCCTGATCCAGGATCAAGCAAGTATTTTATCAGTTTACCCTTACACATTTCTGTGTACAAAATAATTGGGAATATTTTTATAGAGCAAAGGGTTTTCGTCCAAATATATACAATAAAATACTCGCAAAGCTATTGTTGAGTAATAGCAGAGAATACTGGTATGAATGTCAGGGCCATACGTATGCACTACAACGTACAGTATATGGCATTCACTACATATTGTATTGTATTCGAGATCAAACAAGTGCACAACAGAGCACAACAGTGCATAACCCAGTCATGTACTCTCAGTCCACGATTTCTTTCGAAGCAATAAAATAATAATTATATTTTTCAAACGAAAATCTTTGGATAAAAATAGATTTCTTCCCATTTTCTCGAAAATCACTGTAAATAACAGTATTATAACAAAAGAGCTTAAAGTTTCAAATATCGAAACCGATAACTAAACATAACTTTTATCTAAATTAAAATTAGAACTAATACTATGTTTAGATTTTTTACATAACATTCCCTTTAGAGCAGTAATTCTATTCTTAAACTAATTCAGAACCTATTTTGCATCAAATCTGATGATTAAAAAGTTATTTTAAGTAATATATTGCTAATAGAAATGTTGGGAAATATCAGACGAGTGTAGAAATGATATAAAATTTTTCAATAATAATAATCTTCTTACATAATCAGTACAAAATGAAAACGTGTTTTTCATTTCATAAATAAGCTCTTAATCTGTTGTACAGAGTATTCATTACTCTGTTCTCTACTCAAGCAATGAATGCCAATGAATGCCAATTATTAATCAAAATTAATATTTATTCAAAGAGTCTGAACTGAGGTATCAGTTGATAGACTCATAACGAGTTTAAAATTGTGCGAAACCTCAAAGAGGTTGAGCTTTGGAACAGCAATCCCGCAATCAAACTAAAAGCTGCACATTTGGCAACAATTCGACCAAAATTGGCCTATTTTTGACCCACTTGTTATGAAAGCACAATTTTGGCTAAATTAAGTTGAATTGAGCCGAATTCGGTTAAATGTTTCCAATAAACCAAAATTGTTGATTTCACTCGAGAAGGGGGCGTATCTCAGGTCAAAATTGAGTATTTTTCCGGACTTCAACACTCTGAATAAAAAATTGAATCCCAAAAGCACCAGGATGATGTAACGATTTCAATGTATTATTATGCTCTTCGACTATATATGACCCACAGGTCAAATACAGCTCCAGAATCAGTGATGGATGTCCCCAGGACTTAGCAAACGGTTCATTAAAAGAGTGAATACATATCAAATAGTTTGAAAAAAGCATTAATTTTTTACAATTAAAATGTTGTAGTTTTTGGAAATAAGGTTACCCTGATAGTCTATCTCCTTGGAATTATTTAAGATAACTATATTTAGAAACTATGGACATCTCTGACATAAAAAAAAAGTTAGACTAAAAAATATTCACAATTATTATTGTTATACAAACATAAGATTCTTATGAACTCTAAAATTATAATTTCTTTTGGAGTTAAGCTATAATTAAATATTTTCGCGAAACGATTTCAGCCTTAAAACAGGTTTAAAATTCAGTTAAATTAACGTAAATTAATAGTCACTGATATTCATAATTATATTCAAATGAAACGGTAGTTCATTCAGAATTTTATAGAAATCATTTAATTATATTTTCCTGAATTCCTTAATATTATAATATAATTAACGAATGAATATAAGTATCCATAGAATCCATACATTCGTTTCGATCGACTTTAATCTAAACTATAAATATATTATAATTATTAAACCTAAAACAACCCGGGCTCCTATAACGTAGTGCGTTACATAATGAATTTTCAGTAAAAGTCATGAGAGCTCTTACCAGTCCTCTAATACCCTTAGAAATACTCCCATTCAGTTGATCAGTGACCAGTGATCACCAGAGCCTGGAAAAATCGTTCCGCCTTCCCATGCATATGAGTCTGGTGTCATCATAATAAACAAAGGGAGTGTTAGCACATCTAATCAATAGTTAGCAGGTTAACTTCCAAACAATGCGGTTTTTTTGACGTCAGCCCAGCTAGCTCAGTTGGTTGGGGAGTCACTCTCTACTCCTAGAGTAAGTAGGCACATCGCTGAAGCGAG
>JAQIWA010000396.1:0-33171 GCA_034693305.1 Eueremaeus valkanovi | reverse complement strand
CGAATCTGATCCATGGGTTGCGTTTCTGGTGTCACTCAAGCCATACATAGCTCTTATAGTATTCGGTTCTTCGAATTCCCCTTCGAATTCATTCTGAGCTCTCATTCTGTACATTAGTATCAGTTCTTTCAGAATACCGCTTAAGAAGACTATAGAACTGATTTATTAGCTTTTGTTTCACTCTTTTAATCAAAAATAACTATTTTTTATTAAAAGAAATACTAATCTGGAGTTCAATTAATTAATTCATAAGGAATTTATATAATTTAACTGGTTTAAATTAGTAGCAAGCTTAATTAAAAATCTATATACTCAACAATTACGTCGGTTTTAAATGTGTTTGCTTTGAATTCTTGATATTTCAATGTAAACACAGAATTCAAAGGAATTCACAGTAAAATCTCGCTTATATACAAATATACAAACATTATAAAAAAAATAAAATAATGACCTGGTTCATTTGTAAAATATTATAATTAATTGACCTTTCTTACAGTACTTCTCAGAAGGATCTCTTCATAAAATTGTAGTTATTTTTTAAGATTAGATGTATTTATAATTTTAGAAAAGTGTTCGCACTATTGGAGTACATAATAAAAAGATTTGAATATTTTCAATGTTTGTTAACCTCTTTAAACATTTTTATCAATGAATTCATAATAATTAGCCATCGATTTGATAATCAGTTTTCCGACTGAAACACAAACATATGCTTTGATTAAACTCTCTCTTAATTCAGATTATTATTACATTTATTTAGGTTTCGATTAAAGAAAAAATTAGGAAAAAATGTGAAAATATTATCGAAATGTTATTCATTTAACAGTCATTCCAATCAATTGAATACATATTTAATTTTGAAACCAATTTATTAATTAATTAACAATTTTTCGCATTTATTGTTATTTTCGTTCATTTGTTTGAATTTGTGTTAAATTTTTGTTTTTATATAATTTTATTGAAAAAACTTTTTTATATTTGATTTATATGTAAATTAAAACTCGTTTTTCGTGTTTTCAAAAAAATCCGGATTTTATTATTGGATACAAAATCTGATGAATACCTGAATACCTGTGCAGAAGAAGAATGAGTTGTCTTAAGGTCTCTCTGAAGGTCTCATTCATATCGTTGTTGTCTTTAATCGTATTATTGATCGCCTATTGGTATGACTTGAGTCGAGTGGACGACCTGTTGGTGCGAATCGAGTTAACCCACGAAAGCCTTCTTCACATCGAAGACAGTGTTTCCGTTAATCCCCGGACGAAGATAGCCATCGGTTTCGGCGCTTGTCTTGATCTGATCGCACAGACACGCGATGTACTGCTCGACAGATATGGGCCACCGATTGAGCCGAAGCACTACGACATCATTGAGAACAGGGAACAACTGCTGCAAGTGTTCGCCTATTTCTTCCAATTCGGTGCCGCAGCTGAGTATGGCTTGTCTTAAGACTCTTACCTCTTATGCCTTACCTCTGATTAGACCCAACACTGAGTCAACATTGCTATCGATTAGTATTAATATACAATCAATCGATTAATTACTCTATTTATCCATCAATTCATTACTTTTTGTTTGCAATCAATTGATTAGAAAATTAAATATTTATTTAAATGAATAATCATTTGTCTGAGACTTATGGCAAACATTGAAATAATTGAGTTTTGTTTAAATCAATTAATGGCTTAAAGAAAGCGATCTCTAATCAGATACTATAAAGTAAACAGTTTTCGCTCTACATTCCCGTCTACGCTCTTTTAGTCTTCAATCTCTTGTGGACTAACTTTTGATCGATTTTTGGTTTTATACTTCAATTCAATTAAAATATATTTCTGTTTAATAGGCGTTACATAAAAAACAGTTCACTTTTCACTGAATTGGTTGCGGCGGCCAATGCAGGCCAACAGACCAAACGTGAGATCGGCGGCAACGCCCCCATTATGGCCACCCGGTTCGCCAAAGAAGGCATCGGCGAAGTCCTGCTCGCGGCTCAAATGTCGGCTTCACTGCAAAGTCAATTGCCTTCGGATGTGATTCTGAGCGGAACACATCTGACCACAGATGACATCCATTTACTACTGGAATACCCTTTGGGTGAGAACTGGAACGACAAGTACACGAGTCCGCGCGCCAACAGATTCATTGTGCACAACGACCACCAGTACCCACTTCTGGCCACTTTGGAGACATTCTATGAAAAGACTGTCGACTTTAAGCCCGACTTATTGATCGTAAGCGGCCTTCAAATGATGGATAACTTTCCTCTGGATTTCGAAATACGAAAAGCAAGGATTGAAAGACTGAGACAATCGCTGATCGATTTGCGTGAATCCAATGCCAATCTGCGGATCCACTTCGAAATGGCCTCCTTTACTGAGGAACAGCTCTTGAAGTCAATCGTTGAGAAAATATTTCCAGTCATTGATAGCATCGGTACTAACGAACAGGAAATCAACAATCTCTACAATTTGGACGTTTTCGGCAATATATCTGTCATTTCCGATCCGTACCCTCGAGTGGCTCTCGTTTTGGACCAAATGAGACATTTGTATGACTCACTGCAGAGCACAGGCAGACTCTCTCGTATACACGTCCATACTCTGGCCTTTCAGTCCATTCTCATTAAAAGTGACTCCAATTGGAAGGCACTGATGGCCAGTAGTGCAAAGGCTGCGCTCACTGCACACAGACATACGGTTTGGATACAAAAATTAATTGACTTTTAATTATGTATTAATCAGTTGTTCACTAATAGTGCGGATCAGAAGTGATTGATGTAAACAAAGCAAAGCTAATAATGGATGAGTCGTTCTCTACGACCCGTTCCGATAGCAATAAAAGAAGGATTGGATTCGACGCCAAAAATCCAGTCAACTGTTGGAACGAAACGGCTTCGGAAAACAGTGGTTCCCATCAGATCTCTATATGTGTGGCACCGGTACTCGTCTGCACCAAAGTTAGACAAACGGGCGGCGGAGGCGATAATGTGAGCGCCGCTGGAATTGTGCTTCAAATCTAATATTTTTTATTTGAAATTATTTTTTATTAATTTATTTCTATTTAAGGAAAACTATTTTTAATTCATTTCCAATTAATTTAATTCTTTATATTTTATTTCCAAAATTCAATTCAAAAATTCACTCAAAAGTCAATTATTTTTACTTTTTTTTGACCAAATTTTTTACACTTTTGTTATTTTAAAAATATTTTTTTAATTTAAAAACAAAATTCTAGTCTTTCTTATACTTTATTAATATAACTGAGCTTTTGGTTAATTGAATCTAAAGTAATGAATATTGAAAACAAACTAAAAATTGTTTAATATTTATACAAATTGTGGATAAATCTGAAAAACAAATAAAAATTCATTTTCAAAAAACATTTGTTTGTTTGCCTGTAAGTCAATTATAATAAAGTATAAAGCTCATTTAGTAGTGTCAGTGTCTTGCAGTGTAAAGTCAAAGCTTCACTCTAAAAGAGATCAAGAAGGGTCAGACCCCCCAGACCCCCATTCTCGACAAAAAACTAGATAAATAGCAATAAAGCTCTGAATTCACTTCAGTTTCAATGCACGTCAATTTCATTATGTATTCAACTGACCAGGAGCATTTGTACTCAAATCGATTATTTGCTGAGATTTGGCGCAGGTTGGATTTCGTTTAATTTCTGCCTAGTACTTTGGAATAAGAGAATAATTAGCATTACTTTCAAAATAATAAATCTGAGAAAAGACTGGTTTATATTATAGACCTAATTGTCAGCAAAATCTCCGAAATTCGCTCTGAATTTCGGCATTTTTTGTCAAAAAAGTTATTTATTTCGAGTATTCCTTAATTTTTTACTGTCTCTCAAATAAAATCAATGAAAGAATTTGTCAAAAAATAAGTTAATCTCTAATCAAATAAATTTTGCGCATCGATGACCACATACTTCATATCTATGGGACTCAACGTGAATGGAAACAAAATGAACAGCTTTTGTATCACAATTTAATAATAGGTTGAGATTGAGATCAAATATTAATAAATAATTTATAACTAATACTGAGTTTTCATACATTTTTTCATTTTCAAGCGAACCAGTCGTCGACTACTGGTATTTTCAATCGAAAATAACGAATAAAATTCGACTAATTTTTGTGAAAGCTTTTGTCAAAAATCATTCCTAACTTTTCAATAGTATTATATTTCAAGCGATATTTTGTGCCATATTTTGAGCCTATTTTCAAATTTGAAATCATTTATCATATAATGAAAGATGAATTGAAAGCAAAAGAATACAATTTCTTTATTAATTTTCATCTTGGTCGAATTTTTTTTGGACAATAGCGAGTGGACCGACATTTCCTGTATTGAAGTCGTTATTATCCACTCTGGAAGGCAATAGAATTGTAGGACTTCTGTAATTCCGAGCCTTCTGTGCCGATTCATACAACTCCTTCTGGAGTAAAGCGAGCGAAACCTTATTGGTTCTGAGCATATCTTTCATACAAATCATTTCATTTGAATTCCGACGTTCATTGTCGGAGTCATAGGTAGAGTCGGCATCACTTGCGTCAGCAATGCTTGCCTTCACTGTCACTGTCTTGTGTTGGTTAGAGTTTGCATAGTTTTTCAGATGATTGGGCGTAAGTGCGTTGCGTCGGGAACGGGTCACTTGGGTGAAGATCGGAGACCTTTGAGTTCTAAAACACTTACAACACTTGAAGTTGAGTTTTTTGATTAGAAAATTGAGAAACTGTTTGATGACAATCGACGTTACGTTAAACAGACTATATATACAACAACATCCCAGAGCTATGAATATGAAGTTTACTATTCTATACAATTCTGAGTTATTGTATGAATTCTGTTGACTCGTAACCATATCTCCGAAACCAATGGTTGAAAAGGCGACGAAACAGAAGTAAATGCAATCAAAATAATCCCATTCTTCGACATATGAATAAACTGCTGACGCAGTGATAGCTATAACAACTGTGCAAATGGCCAGCACTAACATAACCCAATAGACAGATGGCTTCCAATTGATGTCGAGCTTCTCGTCGACCGATACACACGACTCACGTCTCTTGTATAGCGAATCGCGCCTCTCATTGATTTTCCTGATCTGTCTTTCGTGATATCTTCGCATAATATGTGCCAATAATGTTATGATTCGCTCCAAAAACAAATTGAAAAATAATATTCCTCCGGAACAACCTATTTATACAAGTGATTGAAGTGTTTAATCAGATCCTGTAATCACTAAAGATTAATATGTGTCTGAATCTGATTATAACCAGATATTGTGTACATTCCATACGATAACCTAATTTCTGACATAAAAAGTGAATTATTGATAAAATACTTGTCTGAATGAGAGAATAGAATTCAAACAAAAATTAATTCAATTAGTAATCCGATCGCAGAATCATTTGTCATAATAAGCAGTCGATTCTGGTCTATAGTATATCTCAATTGCAAAGCAAATATAACACTATTTTATTTAATAGTTTGCTTAAATAGTCTGCTTAGAAGGCTTAGACAAGAATGGCCCAGGGTAGCGTTGAAAAATTCCGGGAATTTTTTATAGTGGAATAAATTTATTGATAAATTTATTAATAAATTTATTTTTGACAATAAATTTATTACAAAAATTCCCAAAGATTATTTCACCAAAAACGGCCATTTTGACGGGATTTAGATTATTTTTAGCGTAAAATCAACTAAATCTAGGCTAAATAGTTCTTAATACAAAATAATCAAGTCAAAATCAATCATAATCGACTTTAAACGAAAATTTTACTCTAATTGTGGCGGGGATCTTTTTTCCTTTCTATCACTTCCTATATTATCTAACTTTCTAAACACAAATCGGCTCACTTTTTCCACTTGTCTCGAATGAACTTGTTTATACTAAATAATAAGTTAACCTTTTTCAAAAATTTGAATGAAAATTTTTCAAAAATTGATAAATATTTGTGGATAAACCATAAAAAATTCCCATCAAAATGGGAATTTTCTATCCAATAATAAATTTTTAAAAAATTTATTAATAAATTTATTAGGGAATTTATAATAAATTTATTCTTTTGCAACGCTAGTTATTTGTGAATATTTCTAAGAGATATTTCTTAGCAAATGCAAAATATCTGCTTGGGTAAGACAAAAATGTTTGTGATTATGACTCAAATGACTTCTCATTCATATTGTATGCATTCACTCATCCAATGCCTGCACTGATAGGACATAAAAGGAAATGTCAGAAAAGGGACTGCAGTTGTGAGAAATGTATTCTCATTTTCGAGCGCCAGAAAGTAAAGGCCGCACAGATAGCACTTCGGCGCCGACAGCAACAGCAAGAAGAAGAGATGGAAGAGGAGTCCGCGCAGACATCAAAGCGCACCACTACTACTACTACACAGAATAATGAGAGGAATAATAGCGAAAGTGTTTGCAGTTATAACGAAAGTGATTTCGAAGAAGACTTCGGCGACAACTCCGCGGATATCGAGTTCAATGACGAATCGGATTCTTCGTCAGAGAGTGAGTCAAACATGTTTTACAGGAATGGACTGACAAAACACATCAATTATTAATTTTATTATAAATCGCTTCAAATATATTGAATAAATAACAAATAATTTGTTGCTTAGACTCAGAATCGGACGAATCGATGCCTCAAAAAGTGGCAGAATTTGAACAAATCCTCAGAAACCGTGGATTAGATCCGAAAAATTCGATGTATTTCTTATTGCATACAATCCTCGGCCTCTGCAACAAAAACCCGAATAAATCGGCGAATAAAGTGTTCGAATGTATGAAAATCTGTTTTCTTATCAATTGTTGCAAAACTATTAAATGACTGAAAATTTTTGTTCGTTTTTATAGCGATTGCAAGAGTCGGCAATTCTTTGCTTCCGATCCTTAGACCCAAACATAAGACCAAAATAGTTGCCAAACAGAGGACCGAAAAATTGGATTCAAATGAGCGGACAATGAGTTCGATGCCATCGATGGGTCGAACGGAAGAAACAGAGACTTCTCTGAAGCCAATCGACGCGAAGACTAACCAAACGAATAGCAATACTAACGATGATAGCAGTCATTCCATACCAACCCATTCGGCGCCCATACTTATCGACTCCATTGCCAACATTTCGCCTACGATTCCTTCCCTCAACACGACCTCATCCATGGGTTCAATGTGTGCAGTGCTGACCAACACAACCAGCACTAAGCGGAGCACAACTCCGTTACATAAGGCAAATATTATCACCCGTTCCAGGGCTCTGAGCACTTTCAAACTCATTAATAGCAGTCATCCCATACCAACCCATTCGGCGCCCATCCCGTTCCCTAACCCGAGTTCATCTATGGGCTCAATGTTTGTGGTGCTGACCAAAACAACCCGCACTAAGTCGAGTGCAGTTCCATCACATCTGCCAAACATCAGTACGACGTCTGCCATCTCATCCCCTACCAGTGCTGTCAGCACTTTCAATGTTAACTCCATTGCCAACATTTCGCCTACGATTCCGTTCCCTACCCCCAGTTCATCCATGGGTTCAAAGTGTGTAGCGCTGACCAACACAACCAGCACTAAGTCAAGCACAACTCCATCACATATGCCAAACATCAGTACCACGTCTGCCATCTCATCGCCTACCAGTGCTCCGGGCACTTTCAATTGGCTCGATTCCATTGGCAATCCATATGCTGTTACTTCCGCTGAGAAAAGAAGTCAACCATCGGTTGACTGTTTGCCGCCATTGAAAACATTGCGGACATTGAATACGAAAGCGACGACACATTTGAGTTCATCTCAAAGTTGTTCTGCGAGTAAAAGCAAAACCTATGCAACGACTCCGTCGAGCGCTGCTCTCAAACTGAGAATCAGATCGAAAAGCGCCCGAAAGAGCACTTATTACCCAAAAAGAAGAAAAATTGGTTTAAAGAATATTTTGAGAAAATAGTGTTGACCTGTCTTCGCACGGAATGGAATCTACGACGGAATCAAAATGATTAAAGTTCGGAAAAAGTCACCCGGCCCCGTTCTTGTTCTCAATATGAAATGATCTGTCTGTTAGAAAATGTGGTAATATTTGGATTCTTATGAAAACATATATTCATTATTCGATTGCTTTAATCGCTATTAATATTGAATTCTGTTTTCCATTTAATACTGATTTTCATCAGAAAAATAATTTTCAATACGTTTTCATTTTCTCTCTAAATGTGAATTCAGGTCATAATATGAGACAGTCATTAGATCTACCTTTGATAGTGATATTAAACGGGGGTTAGGCCGGGGGCATAGTTATGAGCCAAGAGACCTGGGCTGAGGACTGTAAAGAGGTCTCCACAAAGGAGGCCACTAAGAAGTGTAAAAAGTACCTGCCCTGCAATGGCACTTCGGTTATCACTACTCCTGATCCCAACAATTCAGTTCCAGTTCTTTCAGCGCAAATGTATTCACTCCTGAGTTCAGTACAAATATTGCTGTTCTTATCGCTTGTATTCAATATTTTAGACTAAATTCTATTCAATTATTACTTCAAAACATTCCATACTTTCGATTGAATTCAGATATTATTCCGATTTTAAAAAATTTTATTCTCAATTGAGTACAACATTTAAATACAATAATATTTTTTCTAAACATTTCTTTCACTTTATTCTTAATAATAAATGTCAATAAAATCTATCATAAAATTTAATTTACTTTTAAAAGCGTTGAATTTTCGTTGATTTGTTGCGTAATTTTGAGTATTTATTGTACCATTAATTGACTTAAGTTTTAGACCAAAAGGGTTTTCAGCAATTTTTGACTCAGTTTTGCCTTTAATTTAATGTTTAATCTGTTTTCAGACTATATTTTCAATAAAAATCTTATTAAAAATATCGTGAAATGCGTTAAGAATTGCATAAATCCTTAAAAGTCTACTAAAAAAGAGGTAATAAAACAATAGATTTGTTTTGCAATCAATTAATAATACTATCGGTTAGTATTTGATGTTAAATAATAACTAAAAATATATTTATTTTTGAATAAACTTTTCGGTAAATAATTCTAATTATAAATAAAAAAACAAAAAAAAAAATACTACAAATATTTCATTAAATATCTGTAATACACAATATTTTGGGTGAGAATTGTGGTTATGTTTCAGTTCTGGAGCACAAGTAGTAAAACAATGTATGAATAAAAACAATGAGAGATAGAGAGAGCGATCGTATGAATGAGTATTGGATACCAAAAGATAGGATTCATTGAAAAAACAAAACAATTTCTGAACCAATGATTAGAATCTAATAATAAGAGTGTTTGGCATCAAATGTGTTAATACTTTCGCTGTATATAAGACTCATATACTGTATAAGACTTGAGACCTAATGCTCGTCCGCACCGGTATGTCGGCTCAACCACTCAATCACAGACTTTTCGATATTGTCCTTCCAATACATATTTGCCCTAATCTTCTCCAACGACTGGTCGACAGACTGGCCGCCAGAGCCGAGCGAAACACTGGTGAAGAAGGGCTGGAATTCATCGAACTCGAATGTGCTGGCCCTGTGCCAGGTCGTCTCCGTTATGATCGAGTCCAGCGAGAAGGAGCCCTCGCCGAACAGTCGGATTATATGACTCCAGTTCTCTCTGACGAACTTCCAGACCATATCTCTTCCGACGGGATTACGAGAGACAACAGTAATCACGTGAACCGTGTCTTGAGTTTTGATTTTGGTTTTGTCTAAACTGCTGTTCAGATACTCTGACAAAAGCCAGGCGTTTCTGGTGGCGCCCAATGCGCTCAACAGTAGCTTCTTATCCGAGGGTATGGTTGAGTTCAGATACCGGAGCCAACAGTATGTCCACTCGCGGTGTCCGCCGTATTGTATGCCCGTATTGTATACGACTTCCCGCAGATTCGCCGGTATTTTCGTGTTGTTATTCATCCAACTGTGGAAATACCGGTTCGCCATTTGGATCGACTGCTTGTCCCCGTAAGAGACGGCTGCCCTCAACAGTAGCGCACGTAGTTTGCGCTGTAGCATAGGATCCTTCGTCTGGTCCTTCCAGCCCCAGATGGTTATCAACGGCTCTATTAGTCCGCAAATGTATTTCTGAAGCGAAGGGTTCTGAAGCATAAGTGTGTCCAGAATGCCGAAGTGGTAGAGCGCCGTCTCCCAGGGCACATACTCCCTTTCCCCATTGCGCAGATAGCGAGTCAACTCCAGCGTTAAGTTCACATTCAATAAACCGATTTTCATGAGTGCGAACGAGTCGTCGATTAGGTTCGCCCTATCAGTGCTGGACAGTACGTGTTTGTTGAAGTCGTTGGTTACGAGCACTTGGGTCAGTGCTGTCCATACGTCACTGTCGTAATTGACCCGATAGAAGCCCGACTGGTTTGCATTCACTACCGGTGCGATAAATATAATTAATTTTCTTATATTTAATAGTCATTCGACTAATGCTTACATTTAAACCAAACGACAGACTCATCGATAGGAACAGACATTTCTGTTGTGTTGAACCAATAGAGCTGAACAGAACCGGGATTTCTGTTTGTGATTAACGTCAACGGAATAATCCATTTGTATCCGAACGGAGATATATCGGACTGTTTGGCGGTATCCGTGTCGGTCAGACTGGACAGGAATCGGCGCTGATTAACAACTAGCTGTCCGCCCATACGTTTCACTGTCAACACTGGATAACCCTTTTGCTGAACCCAGGTATCCATAATAGCGGACACATTTATGGCATGTGTTTGACTGACCTTTAGATTAGTTTTTTTTAAAAGCGATTAATAATAAGTAAAAGAAAATACGAATAAAAGTAAAAAAATAATTATTAATAAACTTGTAATCACTTCAGACAAACACTGCCACAAATCGCGTGTTTTAGCGGTTTTGTACTGATATTTATGTAAATATTTCGATAAACCAATCCTCAGCTTATCGTTGCCCAAAAAATTCTCGAGCATTCGTATGAGTGAAGCGCCCTTTGATTAGACAAAACAAATATATATAAAAAAATAAATATAATTATATTTTATTCCAATTAATCATTAATTAAAATAAAATACTTTTTTATATGAAATCGCATCGAAAATGGCCTCAATTTCTGACGGATTCTTAACGTTGGCCATAATTGGATGCGAACTCTGGAGCGAATCCATAGCCATGGCCTGTTGTGTCGTCGATATAACGAACTGATCCAACATTTTCCTGAAAATTAATTAAAAAAAATTATTTAATAATTAGCCAAATGTTAGACAAACAGAGAATATATGGCTAATGGAGTCAAAGCCATACCATTCAGGGCTTATAAAATTGACGCCAAGATTCTCGACCCAAGAAGCAAAACCTTCATTGAGCCAGAGGTCGTTCCACCAGTCCATAGTCACCAAATTGCCGAACCACTGGTGCGCCAACTCATGCGCTAAAAAATCAAACATAAAGTCAATTAAATTAAACGAAAAATATATTGAATTGAATTGAAAAAGCATTCAAACAGTCAGTGCCTAATCCCGGCGCCCTATACTAACCGACCACAACAGCCACCTGTTCTTGCGTTTCAGAACTGCTCTCATTGTCGTTATACAAGAACATAGTCGTCCGAAACGTTATAAGACCCCAGTTCTCCATAGCACCGGCAGCAAAATCGGGCACAGCTACCAGATCCAATTTACGTAAAGGATAGGTAACGTTAAAGAACTCCTGAAAATAGCTGAGTATCGCCGCCGCCGTCTTAAGCGCATAACTGGACTGCGAGTCCTGTTCGAAGGGAACTACAGCTCTGATATTGACGCCCTCTTTGGTCTGAATCGTGTGTGTATTGAAATCGCAAACAATAAATGCGACCAAATATGTTGACATCGGGACAGTTGGCTCGAACACAGATATAACGGCGCCGTAGGCATCGAACTTCAACTGTTCCTTTCGGTCTGAATTGAAAAACGCCTCGAATTGTCTTTCGTGAACCAAACTCATTGAAAACGAGGCTTTGGATCAAATAAAGCAAATTATCTTAATATTCAAAATAATGTCTATGAGTTCAACAGAGGTGGCCATTGGGCTCATCCCAGTCCGAAATGCACTGATACCCAAGTCTAGTGAAAACATTGGAGTCTAATATTGAATATTATTTCCCGAAAAATGATATTTTAGATGCAATTCCAGTCGTATATAACTAGTCAGTGTCCTGAGCACTACCCGGGGCAATGGCCAGGACTATAATGGTTTAGTAGCCCTTCTGGTCCACCACAGCTTAATTAAAAATGCAAACATACCTTTCATCGCCGGCTCATCAAAGCAGGGAAAGGCCGACCGGGCACTGGTAGGCTCAAAATGAGTGGTCAATAAATATTTTTTGACACCATTTCTGGCGTCTGTATAAGAACTAACATAAAAGCCTTCCAACTGTTCCTCCAGTTGTCTCTCAAAAGTCAATCTTAGGCTATAGTTATGGTTCGGAATCAAAAACGTATCAAATTTTATGAATAACTGTTCGTTTTGTATACATTCCAAGTGTTTGTCTATAGAAATGTTGGAACCGTTGACTCCAGTCATAAGTATTTCAGTGATTGACAACTTTTTTGTGTGAATTACCAAAAAGTTTGTCTGTTGTCGGACAGTGAGGTCTATGGCAACGGAGCCCATGTTGTAGAAAGTGGTCATATTTGGTCGCATGAATAGCTCGTAGCGGAACGGGACGATAAACTGGGGCAGACGTATGTCTGGCCACGGAAATAGTTCACCGGTGGTCGACACCAGCCGTGCAGACGGACTGCCCGCTGAAGACAGGCTTTTGTCTCCAGTCGTGTCATTACTTTGTTGGCCGGAAAGGCCGGAAAAGCATTGGTTATGAAATGGAAAAAAGGCTATAATTAAGGCAATGGTTGTGATGACCAGTAATGAACACAAGCCGAGTGTCAGTACATTGTGTTTACGCCAATTCAATACACTATGCGTTTGGTTGGAGTGACGCGACTTCGGGCCACACATACGGCCACAACTGGACGCCTGTTTAGTCTCGTGACCGTTACTGTCCGTACCGGTCAAGAAGGCCACGTCGTCTATCTCGAGCTCAGCCATAGGTATTGTCATTATATGGTTAATAGGATTGGTATCGATCGATAGGGAAAGTCACCAAAAAAATTAATTCAATTATTTTTTTTCGTGAATTTGTTTCCAAACAATTCGTGAGTTTTTTTTTGGTTTGTCTTAAATATAGTTATGTTTTGAGTATATATTCAGCGGTGAAGACAATTATCTTTAATATTCTTCGACTTCTTCTGATAACATCTGTTATATAATACACAATATTTGGATTCACTGTTGGTTTCGGTTCGTATTAATTGATTTTTAGCATTAATTTTGTCCATAATTTTTGCGCTAATCTCTGGTCCGTTGAAAACATTGTCAGAACAGTAGCTGTAATACAATTAAGAGTATAGTGTAGTCGGAAAGTGTGGTTAAAACACAATATTTATGTATATAGTCTTCAATGTCTTACTCAACGCAAACATCACTCCATTCGCTAATTAATATCGATTTTCTGTACACTTCTCCACAACTCTAACAATCATTGTATTACTCATACAATCGTTGCGTTTAATCGCTTTTGCGCTCAATTTTCGCTCTCATTTCGCGATTATATTCAGTAATAATATTGATATTAAATATTAAAAAAACGGAATAAAACTTAAGAAAAAAAAAGACAAAAAAATCATAATTAAAACACAAATAAAAATAAAAAAACAAAAAAAATACTTACTTTTAAAGCGAATAATAAGCGAAACCAAAATAAAATCTTTACTAAAGTTTTGTCAATCAATCAGACAATTAAAATGCAAACAAAAATAAACAAAAAAAAATTGTAAACATTTTTAACCAAAAAAATAAAAATAAAACTAAAGAAAAACCAAAAAATAATACGATTTTTAATACTTATAATACTTTTTGGGCCCAAAAAAACAGATTAAATATTAAATTAAAACTAATTAAAGTAAATAATAAAAAACTTTAATAACATATGATTAGGAAATGAGCTTTCAATCAGTCAAACAGTTAAATGTCATTTGATTTGATAATACAGTATTGAATGCACTGTTAAATACATTACACATAATATTAACGTCAATTCAATTATTATTTATTATTATTTTTCATTCAGCGCATCCAAAGTTCAACTGTTTATCCACAGCTGTATTGTATGTGTAATACAGTATAACTCATGTATTTATAGACATTAATAGTAGACTTATAGTCAAAATAGTCTACAGATTATTTAATAGACTTTTTTTTCCTCCAATGCATGCAAAGTATAATACAGTCAAACCATAAATACCTTTACATCAAAAATCAGTTATAATTTACAGTAATTTTATGAAAAGGTTTTTCCCCTTTTTTCCGCAAGAAATCAATAAAATATTTAATTGTTTTTAATGAATAAAAGATTATTTTTCATAATTAATTCAATTATACAGTTATTAAGTGATTATTCACAGAAATAATAGCAAAAAAATACTATATATTTCGCTTATATTTAGCATAAATTAAATAACAAAAATAATATGTAATAGTATTTTGGTTTCACTGTATAATTATTTGCCAACAAATCCCTTTAAAAATCACATTTAAATAGACTTTTAAAATAAAAATATGAATAACAAGTCATACCATTCACGACAGCTATAAAATCTATAAATAATTATTTAATTATTTTAATTGATTCAACACTTTTCATAAGCAAACGGAATAAATAATAAGTAAAAAATCCAATGAAAATCTAAAGTCAAGTGTAATATAAGCTGAGATTTCATTAGCAAAAACTTCCTCCAAAAAGAGGAGTTCACGTAATCTGAATGCAAAGGTTTTTTCCGTTCAGTCAAAGCATAACATAATTCACACATAATTTCAATTCAATTCAATCGTTAAACACATTTACAGTCAAACCATTCAATTCAAACCATGTCTTCAAATAAGGTATTATTCAATCAATTATTTTCAATACTTTATTCACTGATCTCTTCATTATATTTCAGGACGTCTTCATCGTATCGGTGGCCAGAACTCCGTTGGGTTCCTTCCGGAGCTCATTGGCCGCATTGAGTGCCACCCAATTGGGTTCGGTTGCCATCAAAGGTGCGCTCGAAAGGGCTGGCATTACCGGCCAAGACGTAGATGAGGTCTACTTCGGTAATGTACTGCAGGCCGGTGTGGGTCAGGCGCCGGCACGTCAGGCGTCTATCGGCGCCGGCATTGCGGTGTCCGTCCCGTCCACTACAGTGAACAAAGTGTGCGCTTCCGGTATGAAAGCGATTATGCTTTCGGCACAGAGTATACTATTGGGTGATAACGATGTGGTCGTCGCCGGAGGCATGGAATCCATGTCTAACGTTCCATACTATCAGACCAGAGGCGACACACCCTATGGCGGAATCAGTTTAAGCGACGGTATAGTCACCGATGGACTGACCGACGCCTTCAGTAAGAACCATATGGGTCTGTGCGCCGAGAACTTGGCCAAGAAGTATGGCCTCTCGCGTGCAGATCAGGACGCGTTCGCCATTTCCAGCTACAGGCGCAGCGCCAAAGCCGCGGCGGCCGGTGTTTTCGTCGAAGAGATAGTGCCGGTGACTATACCCGGAAAGAGAGGCAAACCCGATGTGACCGTCGCTGAAGACGAAGAGTACAAAAAAGTGAATTTCGACAAAATATCGGCTTTGAATCCGGTCTTCACTAAAGAGAACGGAACCATAACTGCGGCCAATGCCAGCTCTCTGAACGACGGCGCCGCCGCCACTGTCCTCATGTCGGCCAAAGCCGTCCAGAAGTTCGGCGCCAAACCGTTGGCCCGAATCGTGGCCTTCGCTGACGCGGCTGTCGAGCCGATTGACTTTGGTATTGCACCGGCATATGCCATACCCAAGGTATCTATGCGTTCAATCAGTTTATTAATTACTTAATTATATTATTATTTTTTTGAATAAATTATTTGCTTTTCGTTTTCATATTAATTATCAAAGATTTTATGTCTAAAGTAATTATATTGAATGTGAAATCACATCTGCACCAGACGGTTGAGTACATTCAATCCCTTTCCCCTTCCAATCATTGGATTGAATGGTAATTAAGTTCTGGTATAATAATGAGTGAAATAATCTTTTCGTATAATTATTTTATCAAATCGTTTGCTAAATATTTTTTATGTGATTTTGTTTCACAAACAATGCCTTTCACACAAACAATGCCTTTCCCTACCCTTCCCATCAGGTACTGGAGAAGAGCGGTATCCAGAAGTCAGATGTCGAGCAATGGGAGCTCAACGAAGCGTTCAGTGCCGTGGCCTTAGCCAACATCAAACACCTGGGCTTAGATCCAGAGAAAGTTAATCCTAATGGCGGTGCAGTCGCTTTGGGTCATCCCTTAGGGTAAGTGCTTTCGCACACAAAAAAAACAATTAGTCTTTTGTGTTGTTTTTATTTCTGATAATTATTTTTGTTTAAGAAAACTAATATTTTCTCCTCTTTTCGATTGAATAGCTGTTCCGGCGCTCGCATTGTCAACCACTTAGCGCTGCGGCTAAAGCCCAAACAGTATGGATTAGCCGGTATTTGCAATGGAGGTGGAGGTGCCTCAGCTCTGTTGCTCCAAAAGTTATAAAAACAGTTCTAAAACTTATTTCGCAAATATATACGATTTTTTTTTGGTACTGTTTTTCAGGGAATCTCTGTCTGAGAGCAGACTTTAAGGCGTTTTATTCAAAGTTTTTTATTTACTTATATTTTTTTTGAATCTATTGTTAAGAACTTTTTGGTTGTGTTTTGTTTTGAATCAGGTTTTTGTTATTATTATTATATATATTGGAAAATAAATGTTTTTGATATATATTTTTTAAAAAATGAATTTTTCTTATATATTAAGTACTTCTGAAAAAACAAATTATATATTTTTTTTACATATATTTTCAAGTCTTATATTACAAATAAATTTTGATATAATTATAGACTCTATCGTTGAATATATAATATATTTTTTTTAATAAAAAAAAATTAAAACTTTTTTTTTATATAATCATTATTCAAACCAAACTAGAATTCGGACCATTAAATGGCCGGTTATTATGCATATAATTGATCTGAATTTTTCTCATAGGATTGTGATGTGTTTGCAGTGGTTTGGGATTCTGTGGTAAACCAATTGGCGGATCGAACGCCCCGTAGTGTATATGCTGTGGATGTGGTTGCGATGAATATGTGTTCTGTTGTGGCATTTGATTAAGACTTCTGTTGTAAGTCGTTATGAAGTTTGTTGTGTTAGTCGTCTGACTGTTCGCATGTGTCTGTTGTGACACTTCCCGCGGAGACGGAGAGAACTTTGTTCTATACCCGGAATCGTTGAACGGACTGTCGCCCTGGTCTCCACTGTTGGCCATCGATGACCCGTTACAGCGCAATGTCTTCATCAGATCGGCCGACAGTGTTATATCTGTAATCATATGATCCGATTCCTGTTGTCTTCCCATTTGGTCTACATTTTTATGATTATTATTCATCTGAAGACTCATTTCCAAAGAGCTTCCGCTGTTCTGATCCGACACAATGTTGGACTCGTTCATCGTGTCAGTGCTCGTCCGGATCCTTAGCGGCTCTTTAGGTCGAGCGCCCAATCGCTCGAAATCCTGATTCGCGTCGTTATTCTCAATGCCATAAACCGGTTGTCGATTATCATCCATTGGCGTCTCGGCTGATGTCATATTTGGCACATTGACCTCATGCGAGTCATTAACACTATTATGACCATTGATTACAACAATCGTATTCTCGTCTTCGTCTTCACTGCTGTTGTCCACACTTTCAGTCAAATACATGTCTGATTTGGATCTGAAAATCGCTGTCGACTTCATTGTCTGCTGTTGTCGTTGACTATTATTCAGACAGAGTATCGCTTCGTCACTGCTTTTTGGTCTACGAATGTGGCTTTGGTCAGACATTTGCTGTGAATTATATACCAGCGCCGGTACGTTCACATGACTGGTCGTCCTCTCCAATGGATGTGAGTGCCGATGGTTTTGATGATAATTATAGTAAAGATTGTGATTATAGTTATGATTATGTGTTTGCTTCTGATATGCATTTTGTCGCTGACTTTCAAACTCATTATAAGACTGGTCTATATGTTCACTACAACTGCGCCGGTGGGGCTCTTGCTTCGAACTGATCCACGTCTTCACTTCGCCCTTCAGTTCCTCCATTTGCAGCCGTTGTCGTCGTTGCGAATCAATGCGCTCTCTGAGCGCAACCCTTTGCACCCGATCGGTGCACTCGACTCGTTCGTGCGCCAGCTTCTGGTGCACGGCCTCATTGAGTGAGACCAACTGGTTGTGTGTCTTCTTCTCCAAATGCGTTATCTTCTCCGTCAGATTCTCGTGAGCGAAGTCTATGTGCTCTATCAGTTCCTGTTTGTCTTTTTCCATACGTTTCTCCACACTCTGGATCAGTGGCCGACAGTAGCACTTATTGGACCGGCCGACCGGTCCTTTTCTTATATTGCCCGCTAAGTCAATGTAGTACTGTTCCCCTTTGGTCAGCGGGTCCGGTGGTAGCGAATCTAATTTGGGTTTAGGAAAGTCTTTGACGTCTGGATGCATATGACAGCCGTAAGGACTCCAATCACATGAAGCGCTCAGAGCTTTTTTGCTGCAATTGTTGGCCTTCTTTTCCTTCTGGCCTTCGATGGCCGTGAAGTGAACCGATCGACTGGAGCCGGATCTGGTCTTCTTGAACCTATCCTGACGTCTCTTCTCACTGCTATCTTTGCTGCCCTGCGAGCTATCCTTTTCCCGTTTGGAAGTGGTTTTCACATCCGAGCTCTTCGTCTGCGGAACTGTCGGTGATTTGAGTGGCGGCGGGTTTGCTATGATTTCTTGTACGTCTGTGTATGACTTGCGTATACATATGCTCATCGCTGTTTCTCCTTGCTATTGGTGTCCGGGGGTTAAGAGTGGAAGACAATAGACAATTAGATGTACTCGTAATTACATGAGAAGCAGTCAATCATTAAGTTTGTGAGACTTCTCTCAACTCTCTCAAACATTTTCATTACTAAACCCTTAGTTTTTCAATTCATAATTCATTATCACTGAATCCAGACTAATGTTAAGACTAAAGAATAAATTATCTCATAATAGACACTATTATACACTACAGACTATACGCTATTATACTGTCAGTACTAACCAGTCTTTTACAAAAAAAATCTGTTCATTATAACCAGAATTTTAATTCAATTGAATATTAATATAACTAATTCGTATCGACTCAATAAAATGTAGCTGTGCTGAATTTGTAAGCAATTATTAGCTGATAATCGTTAATAAAATATGCAAACTATAATTCAATGCGAATAAACTCAATTAAACTAATCTATCCTTAAATTTATTTCCCATTTCTGATAAACTTTTTTTTTTGATTTTATTTATAAATAAAAAAATATTCAATCAATTGAATGAACAGACAATTTATTCTATGATTAAAGTATAGATTGAATTAGAGAAATGTAAATATAAATGTAAAAAAATAGTTATCTGGTTACTTTATTTTGAATGGCAGGATTAGATCCGGCTTCCAACAGTATCCTTGTCAATTTTTTGCGTCCCATCGCCGCTGATATGTGCAGAGCTGTGTCGCCATTCTATACAACAAATTATTATCAATTTATTAGCTTTTTTTAACCGAAGTTTGAGAGAGAAAAAAAATAAATGTAATGTTTATTAAATAATAATTAATCACATATTCCTTAAATGAGATATGAATTGGAAATATAATTAATCAAAATATTTTAAATATGAGAAAAGTGAAGCAAAAAAAAATAGGCACTCATTATAAGGAGCACTTATTTTGCTTATACGGTATGTTAAGTAAGTTTTCCCTTTAGTCGATGAGAATATTTGCTTAAAAATACCGGTAAATAATTGGATGTAAACAAAATCAAAGTTAAGATATAATAGATATAAATATTTTTTGTTAATATCGATAATCAGTTTTATTTATCAATATATCAAAAAACAAAAATATATTGCAATAATTGTTTGCGGCGATCATGAAATACAGGCAACAATTTTATATAAACTACTACTTCCTATATCTTATCATAAACTATGATCTCTTTTGATGACAATGTTTTTGCTGATTCTGTTAAATTCACTCAACCCTTAAGACATTCAATAGACTCAATGTTTCGCTACATTAAGCATAATATCAAACAAACAAAAAAAAAGTTTAAAAGTTTTTTATTTTATGTCAAAAAAGAAGAATAAAAACTAATTATTGCACACAATATAGGTTTGAGTTTAAGTAAGAAATTATTCGGAACAGAATTATATGAGTAAACAATTTCTGGTAATTAGATATATTACAAAGAGAGCGAGGGTAAGAAGTTGGTTCTGGGAAGGTTTGATAAGAGACAGATAATATTTATGCACCTTAGGTCAAATTGAGTTTCCATTAATTTGTCACAAATGCTTGCTTTGATAATAAGGCTAACAAGTTAGGAATCATTACCTAGGACACTAACCTGTCTTAAAATAAGTTAAATTTAAGCCTGAGTTTGGACTAAAGCTCGCTAATTGTAACATGGTAATGAGGTATGGGTCATTTTAAACAAAGGTTATGCACTTTACCACAGAATATCGCCACTTATTTTAGCCGGAATTCCCTTTTAATCTATCTCTGTGCCCAACCTATACCTCCCCCTGAGTTAAACGACCTTGCTCATCAATAATAGGGATGACAACCATTAATTCAAAATGTTTATCGATTAGGAATGTATGAGAATTTCTGTGGTATTCCCGAATCATTCGCTAACTCTAACCACATATTTATTACAATTAAGGAAATATAACATTAATTAATTTTCATTTCATGTTCTGGTTCCATTAACTAGCCTGTTCCATTCTACATAAATTCTAATGGCTAAACAACAAAACAACACTATATATCGAGACAATATGAAAATTAATCAAAAGCTCTGGTCTATCAATCATATAATACATAAATAATATTAATAATAAACACTTTGTCTTTATATTATAAAATCGTTTTTTTTTATTTTATATTAAAATATATTAAACTCTTTTCACATTCAGATAAGAGAAAAGCAAAGGAAGAAAAAAAAGGCTTTGGATATGAAAGTAATCAATCCATTCAATGATATTCAGACAAAAAAATAGTAATAAGAATAAGAATAAAAACTTTATTGAAAGTCTAACGGTCTGTATATTCGCCGACTTATTAATTAAAAAAAATAATAATAATTATAATAATAAACACAAAAAGTATATAAATTTGATTATAATTTAATACATAATAAAAAAAATAAATATTTTTATAATTGAATGGATATTAACGATGAAACAAAAAAAATGTAGAATAATATGGATTTAATTAAAACGTATGGAAATTATTATATATTTTTAGGACACATACGGCTTAAATATTACGAGCTTTTAATTGATGTGTTTAAATAGGAATCAAAAAAAAAATCTGGTGGGACAGGTAGATTGCACGGATACTCTCAATGCTATCTTATGTATAATGCATCAAAAATCATTGTGTATTATATTAAATAGTATTTATATATTGTGTATAATATTAAAAATAGATTAGTATTCAATAAAATATATTATTCGTTGCACTCGTAATACAAACGTTAAAAATAGAGTAAAAACTAAAAATCAATTCTTTAAATATGAGAATAAAATACTAATAATTGGATGCAATGAATGAATAGACACAAGAATTCTATACAAACTATAAGTTAAAGAATTATTATATAAAATCTATGCTGTTATTAGACATAAAGACCCGAACCCTTGACTGTAAAGGTTATTATATAATAGTTAAATAATATGATAGTTTAGAACAAGTGTTCCTCACTGTTCCCCTCAGCTATTCCTCAACTGTTCCTCACACGACAGTGCGATTAACCCAGCGGTCAAAGAATATGTTTAGGCATAAATTGATGGGAATATACACTACAGATATATGTCGTGTAACCATGAATTTGAGGTTTCTATTCGGGGCTCAGAGAGAAGGAGAGCAATGAAAATAAGTTTAGGAAAATGTATACAAAGAATAAACATATTATGAATAGAGTTCTCTATATGTGTAGTCTGTTTTGGACTTCTTGTGGGTATTGCTAGACATGTGTATGAATGGCATACCTTATTAACATCGTTGACATTGCAGAAGGCGCTCAATAGTATCCGGACAACACCAGCATGGCCATATCTAGCGGCACTGTAATTAAGCCGAGGATTAATATTAGGATTAAGTTTTCTTTTTTTTTATTATAATTTATTCTTTAATTAATTTTTTTCTTCAATAAAATATAATAACTATTCAGTTGTTGCGGAAAATACAGATTTATGTGAATTAGGATTAAAAGTGACCTCAAAATGAAGGGTTGAACTAAAAATAAGTTACACTTAATCTCATATAAAATACTAGGAATTGAAAGAAAAAATTATGAGAATTGATATTTCGAGTGGAAGTGAAATAATGTGAACCAAAAGGGAGTTCTCTATAAATTATAGCAAAGATAAGTTCCTGAGCTTAACGTCTATGGCCTGACACAAGAGTGCGATAAGGCATGAAAATACTGTTCATCACAGTATCCAACATCACATTTAGAGGAAAAAAAATTAAAAATTTTACTATTTGTAAGGCATAGGTTACATACCTGTGCAGAGGCGAGTCTCCAAACTATACAGAGAGAGAAGAGAATTAAATTTGAATGAATTAGCATTTGTTTTGTAAGTAATAGAAAGCAATTGTGAATATCTGTTCCCTATAATAGCACTGGCACTATGTGTGCGACTCATGGATACTGTAGACTCATTTCTGGTTTTTTTCAATCGCTTTTCTAGTTTTGATTTTCTGTTTTCATTCTTTACTTTTAAAGTTATATTCATAAGAGAAGTGAAAAATAAACTGAGAGTTAGTTCTCATGAACTCTCCGTTTATGAGCCCTTCTATTATTGTTTTGAGAGATAATGAATGGAAGGAAAGGTAACTTTTATTTTTTTGAGTTAGGCTTTTATTTTTATGGTCTTCTATATGACTAATGACAGAATATAATACTGTAATACTGTATACGGTTTAAAAGCGCTGCTAATTCTTGGGTCTGTTCACAGCCAGACATACCATTCAATTGGTTTTGTTTTATAATTCGTTTTTATTTTTAGAGAAGAAAATTCAATGACTTTTTTGTTGTCTCTTCACTTAATTGATGATTAGCTGATGTATTATAATAACTCAATCATTAACATTGAAATGTTTGGGAAAAGGCTTACAAAAGGCCTGCAATTGAAACAAATATTCTGAATATTAATAGACATTCTCTGTTCGGAAAGGAATTTACTTTTAGATGCAATCAATTGCTTGTATTATAATATCTGTTGAATAGTTAGGCATAAAAATCGTGAATCAAATATAATTTTTTCTCGTTTTTCAAGTGTGAAAATGAGATTTTTTTTTCGGTTAATTTTATTCCTCGTCTTATTATTAAATTCTGTTTATATTTCTTATTATTATTTTTTTTTCTTTTCTGTTGAATTGTGAATAAATTTTCTGAATTTTTAATTTCAATTACAAATAATTATTTAACGAAAACATAAAATAATAATAAAAAAATAGTTAACAAAATAATAATAATAATAAAAACCAAAATTCTTGAACCACTGACACTCTCCTCAACCAAAAGCCAATCCATTAATTTGAAAGAATATTTTTCTTATTATTAATATTTAGAATAATTAAATGCAAATCAGAATCAGTACTCAAAAAGAAAACCTCAAAAACTTTAAAAAAAAATAATAATATTTAACGCAATTATAACTCATTGTATAAAATAATTTTATGCTAACATTGGCTGCGAATTAATAATTATTATATATTATACAGAATACTAATCATAGGATTGATAATTGATTTGAGTGGCAGTCGATTTGTACTGTGAGAACAGTCTTATAATGTCAATCAAAATGCAATCTTCAATGGCTATGCACTGCCTATCAGTGTCTAAAAAAGTGTGTAAAATCTGACAAAAATCTTAGCTATGATACGAATCAAATAAATCCCCGATCAATAGGTTCGGCTCAAATACCTTTCGCATTATATTATCGCAAACTTATAATCAATTTTTATGTTAACAATCGATTTTGTAGTCAAAAAAAACAATTTCTAAGCTGTAGTGCAGATGAAGGCAAGGCTTACATTATTTTTGATATTTGGTTTGCATCCAGTCATTAGAAGTATCCGACAAGTTTGATTGTGACCCTGTTGGCAGGCCAGGTGAAGTGCACTGTGTCCTTGCTATACATGCATAACAAAACAGTAAAATAATAATAAATAAAAATATAATTATTTAATAATAGAGTCCATTGTTTTGTAACAATTTCTTCCTTTTGTTATACACTAAAGCATTCTCTGCATCGACTGTACTCTAAAGCATATAACTGTGAAGTACTCTAAGGCTTAATAGGAAGAGAGAGAAGAAAAAAAATTAGATCTCATCTCAGCTCAACTCCAACTCAATGATTATAAACAATATAATGTCGTTCTTGTCGTTTGCTTTTTTGATTATTATTTTTATTGTCTTTTTATTCAATTTTATTATTTTTATACTACTTTTAAAGTCAATAAAAATCAAAAAAAGGATTTTTACCTTATTTTTGAGGTATGTGTTGGCTTTGTTCTTACATAAGACTTCAATTGTCTGACTGTACCCTTTCCAGGAAGCCTCGTGCAGAGAACTGTTATGATGCTGGGTCATTTGAATTGGTTTGGAAGGAAAAAAAAGTAAATAAAATGTTATTATAATTCAAATTAAAAGAAACAAAAAAATAATATAAAATAAGATTTGAAACAAATATTTCAATGCGTTTATAATTGTGAAACAAAATAACATTCACTAATGTAGAAGAACAGGGATGACCAAGGGGTGACAGATGAGACAGCAACAAAGTAACTTGGTCAAGCATCACTCATTGAAAGGTCAAAGTTAATAAGATATTTAAATTTAGGCTAAAATTTTGTATTATATATACTTTTTCTGCTATTTTTCATACTTTCATAGAAAGCTCCTTGCTCAAATACACCCTTTGCCGCATATACATTGAATTAGCTAACGTGGGCATCCCTGATAAACATCTTGTTTGTCAATTAAAAGTATACTTAAATGTTGATTAAGACTATAATAAACTATAATAATATTCTAATGTATTTATAAATACAGATAAAGATTGAGTAAAAAAAATAAAAATAAACTTCGAATAAGTATTTCATGTTTTTTGCTATTTTTTGATTAGAAAAATATTATTCTGAGCTTAATGTGAATTTTGCTTTTTTTTATTAATACATGTATAATAAGAGTTAAGAGAATAGAAATAGAATAATAAGGGATTGGATTGTATTTTAATGTTATGCTATTTTATCCCCAATTTTATTGTTGATTACATTATAAAAATCGCCGCAAACTATTAAAACCACTATTTTTTTCATTATAATTCATTTGACGGATAATTATTGCAAAAGCATTAATATTTAGAATTTATGCTAAAATAATAGCTTTCAACGGAATTAAAGCATAAATTTTTTTTGTGCCATTTCTTTCCCTAAACAACACACCAGTGTTTGGCCTCAATTTGTTGGTCAGAAAAAAAGAAGTGCTTTTCTAAGTATAACCAAAGTATATAATGCCTTTTGATGTGAGCCTGGGATTCGCACTATTCGTATGTACAGTGATTGACATCTCAACAGTTGCACTCTTGAATTGCGCGCTCAAAATATATATGGATTTTAATGTATATTTTTAGGACGCAATTCACGAGTGCAACTGTTGAGATGTCAAACACTGTATAGTATAGTAAGAGATAGGGAAAGGAATAATAAATTTTAATGCTTTTTGTCTTTTGAAGCAAAACTATTTTCAGAGCACAGGATATTCAGAAATAACAAACAAAACAAAAAAATCTGTCGATTGTTCAATCAGAATGACTGCGAAAAAAATATACTAAAAATGTTTTTTTAGGTCTGATATGCAGTGATTTTATAGTGATTTTCATCACTCCAGGGCTAGAATGTTAACTGTCTGACTGTTGACTGCCGGTGCGCCTGTTGTTAATTATTTGTCTGAATGATCGACTCTTGTGTCTGTCTGTGTGTGACATGAATTATACGTCTGTTTGAATCAGTAGAGCGTTTAATAAATAACTTTTTTGACTGACAATCGGTATAAACAAAAATCCTAACTCTCTCTGCAATACTCTCTATAATTCTTTTGTCCAAACATTTATTCCAATCGTTTAATGGATGGAAAAGTACTGTACAATAAGTGTCATTATATACGACCAGTTATTTGTGCTGGCGGAGAGTGAGCTGGCACATGTAGCTATATGGGTAAGGCGAATAATTCACTTGCAATTTTCGTGAGCACAGGCCTATGCAATGGTCACAAACAAGTGCTTACGATAAATGATGATTTCATCTCTCGATTGAGGATGTATTTAATATCGCATACAGACTGACGGAGTTGTGTTTTAAGGCTATATTTTTTTCATTTGAGTTGAGCCAGAATTCGCTTATAATTAAAGTCTTATAGTCTATAGTCTTAACGGTCTTTTGCTTCGACTAAATGATTGGCTCATCGACTGGTGAAGTCGTAAACCCGAAGACAAACACATCATAAAGACTATCATAGATAGAGATGTATTGGATGTATTGGAAAAATGGACTGACACATACGAGTGCTGCACAATTAGTGTTTCGCAACAAAGAATCCTGAGTTTAATTTTTTTTGATTGTCTTTCACTGTTTTATTTGTGCTTTCTTTCTGATTGTATTCATACAGAAAACACATCAGAAGAACAAATGATAATTACTATGAAATTTCAGTTCAGAAAAAAAAATATTTGATTAACTGCTATAACAATCACAGGAATACAGTGTATATCAAATCGAAACAAATACAGACAAACAGATTCTTGTGGGCGAAAGACAGAGTACAGACAAGGCATCTAATGTGTGTTCAACTCTGAGTAATAAATGTTATCTTATTTTTTTGATAACTTCTTATCTCTTTTCGATGATTTCATATCCGTTTGAAATCCAATAAACTTTTAGCACAAGAGTTGAGATTAAAATAATTTTCTGAATAAATAATTAAACTTTTATTCAAACAATTATTTGATTCAAAACTGATATAAAATCATCAAAAAAATAAGATAACAGTTATTAATCAGAGCTGAACACACATTAGATACATTGTCTGTACATGGCATTAGGGGATTGGGATTCTCGCACTAATACACGAAAAAGAAAAACAAAGTTATTATAAAATTATTTTATAACAACTTTATTATAAACTTTTGACTTATGTCTGATATGTTCCCAATTTTTATATAAAAAATTTTTTTGATTCCTATATAATAGAAGAATAATATTTAGATTTGCCATAAAAACTATTTCCATACAAGTATTTCCCTAAACCAGCAAAAAAAAGTCATTACTTATATAACTGTTATTTATTACTCAAATCTAATTGTTTTATGCAATTCATGACAAAAAAATAAATGAATGACTGATTTCATTGGTTTATGCATTTATAATATGCATTCCGTTTATGAATAAAAAAAACTAAAATCAAATAATAATAAAAAATAAATTTTACAAAAAAATAAGTAATGATTGTAAGGGAAGGATAGGTATGATCTGCACTGGTATGCTTACCACATCGTCCTGTGCATCAACAATAGCTTTATTCTTAAGCAAGAGTTTAACGACTTCCACATGACCATCAGTAGCCGCGTGAAGAAGTGGTGTATATCCCAGCTATGGTACACAAAAAAAAGAGAAGAACCAGAATCTCATCATCAGATATAAAGAGCACAAAAATGAATATATCATTCAGTCATACAATTATATTCATAGGAAATAAAACTATTATTACGTTTAATATTTATACTCTTTGTTACAATAAAATAGTGCACAACAGAGGCATAACTCATGGATATAGTGGTCACAAATCATAATTGCTTTTCCTCTGATCCAAATACAGGGATGCCCACAATTATCTTAGTCTACATCCACTCGCTTATACATAAGTATGTGGAACAGTTGAAGAATTTAAAAATGGTTTTGTTTACATAAGATTGTCTACAAAATTTGACCTGACTGCCTAATTGACCAGGCTTATTACTCTGCCCGCTTTGTTATATTTTTCAATATACCCACAACTTTAGCCATCACTGGAAGAGTTAATAACTTTTTTTTTCTGTTTAGAAATCAGAAACTCTTTTATCATATTCTTTGATAGTATTTATTTTGTTGCAAAAAAATAACTAATAGTGCAGTAAAGGTAAGTATTGACTGGAAAGGCATCGCAGTGGTCAACGCAGACGGCCCTAGGATACAATGGCTTATCTATTTCACATTTTTTTCCATTACTGTCCTCTTATTTATCAGCGAAAGGTCAGCCATGCAAGCGGTGGCCATGTATTGCCATTTCAACAATACTGTCTGTGTGTTTGCATTTTGTATATGTTTTTGCTTCAAAAAAAATGTTAATAACTTTCGAAATGCATTTTATATTCATCATTATTTCAAGCCTTTTTGCACTTATCAAGTTGCTCTCTCTCTCTCTCTCTCTCTCTCTCTCTCTCTCTCTCTCTCTCTCTCTCAATAAAAACAAAAAAATTTATATAATTATAAGAGAATAGCAATGCTTTCGTGCGTTATATAATGTATATACAGAATAATCGACTTAAATAAGGCACTCAATTGAGGCGCTCAGAGAAAGCAGAATCAGAGACAACAACAACAGACACACAGTTCAAGAACCCAAACAATATTAAACAACACGTACTATAAGTTTTAAGCAGAAAAAAGGCCTAAATTACAAAAACAATTCCGTGAAAGCACACAAGTTATACAACATATCAGAAGAAGAACAACAATAAGAGAGAAAAAAAGGCGAAAATATGTGGCAGAAAAACAACACCGAAAATAAATTCAGCGAAAAATAATAATAAATAAATTTTTCTATTATATTGAGTTCAACAACAGTTTTGTCGCTATATTCTCAAGTCTTATAAGATTTATTCTGTTTCACCTCAACCTCTCATTTCTCATTCAGACCCTCTCTTATTGTATTCATAGCTTATTTGTGCCTCAAATTGAATGACAATTTACATGACTTACAGCATATGTTAAGTCACTTAAAACATATATTTATAAATGAATTTTCCTATTCTTCCTTCATCTCAAGTATTCGGAATATTAGCTCAAAAGTTAAAGAAATTTTTTGTTTTAAAAAAAATTCTCTTTAAGAAGCACTCAATGGATAGTAAGGATAAATATTAAGGCTTTCTGTGCCTATTGTCTGAACACTTACCGCGTCTTTGGCATTGACTGGAAGTCCCGCTGCAATCAATTCTTTAACAACAATGGTGTGACCGTTGGCTGAGGCATAATGTAGTGCTGTTCGGCCCTCCTGTCGGTGCCATCCATATGAGGAATAAGGGTTTTGAAGTAGTAGTTGAAGAAGAAGTTAGAATAAGAGGAAGAAAAGTATTAGTCATTAAATATATGGCTTTTAATAGGTTTTAACACATTTTTCGTTTTGCAATACAGAGAAGAAAAAAAAATCACATAAATTACTATAACATACAATGTCCGCATCGAATGGCACCGATTTCTTGCACAGTTGCCTAACAAGCTGTACATTGCCAGCACTGCTCGCCTGCCGGAGCTCTTGTGCACCACTGCTATTAACTAATGATTTAGAGCCGCTTTCGACTGTTTTCGCTGCTGTTGTCTGCTGTGTAATAATTGGTCCCGGTCCTATTTCTTGCACTGGCGTAGGTACCGGCGCTGATGACTGCACTTGTGCTGCTGGTGCTTGTGTTCGGTGCAATTGGTGTTCGGTTAGTACCGCACAAAATGGCATTATTATTGCGATTATTATTATTTTGACGATTATTACAACACTCTATCGCATGTATAATCTCGCACATGTAGCTTTTATAATGGCCTGGGCACCTTTATTAATGGTTACGGTCATCCAGTCAGTCTTGAGTGTCTGTGCGCTCGCAGTCATTCACTATATATCCTGTCTTTCAGGGCCTAAAGATATAGACAACGAAATTAAAAGCAGAGAAAAAACACAAGAGTTTTATATATCATATAATTGTGAAAAACTAAGTGAAAGAGAACTGAAAATAAAATATATATAAAAATGTTTTTCCTTTTTTTCTCTACTAATTCTCTCTCTGTTTTGCTATTTATTTCTCAATCTTTTTTTCAGTGACTCTAAAACTTTCATTGAGTCACTAAAACGCGTTAGAAATGCGTTGCCATAAAAATTAGTGGACTGTAGCCAATAGTATACTGTAGTCAACAAAAAAAAGTCTTATTTATTCTGTTTTATTCACTTTATTCAAGTGAAGAATCTCTTAGTGAAAGTGTTGGCTCCGAAACATAGGAGAGAGGGAGAGAGAGAGAGAAAAAAAACATAAGATTATAAATAAATATAAATAAAAATAAAAAAAACTAAATAAAAATTTAGTTTTAAGGGAATGAAAAATTAGCGCTACTTATGAAGGAAACTCTTGTGGGCATTAAGTGGTCATAAATCGCGTATACAGTATAGTAAAGTTAAATGGATTTATGCTTTTTCGATAGTGAAAAAAGTGCGGAGAGTATAGCCCGAGTGTGGGCACAGTGTCTGGTGGTCTTTAATTTATGTCTTTCCTATTTTCTTCTTATTTTTCTATTCAATCTTAACAATACTCTACAATACTGTACAATATTTTTGTCTCTACTTATGTATGAATTTATGACAAATTTATTTCAATATTATTTATCATATTTTTCTATTCGGATAGACAGGCAGTTAGGGCTGACATGTCATGCCTTCACAATTCCAATTTGAATTGCATTAAAACATTTTTTTTATGATATAATTTATATACGAATTACTTATTCTTAATCCTAATATATTTCAGGTATAGTATAGTACAGACGACGACTCAGAATATGATGTATTCGTATTAATCTTCAAATATTTCAAAACTTTTTTTTCCAACTTTTTTTTGAGTGACTATAACGACAACAAAATATATATTTTTTTATGGAAAGACTATTTTTAATGCAAAAATTGGGTGTTCGGGAGGGTATAAGTGCTGTGACTGCAGAATACATAAATAATAAATTAGATCTAAAATAGAGAATAAGTTTTTTTTGTGCAAAAAAAAATAAAAATATTTTATATACAGAATATTTTATATACTTTTTTCATTCGTATATAACTTATGCCATATTTATCATTCATATCCCATATACAGTCTTGGAAATAACTAAGTACCGTTGATTAAACTTGAATAACTTTTGAATGGCTAATTCGATTTTCAATCTGTTTTCTGCAATCTGTAGCCAGATAATTGCCATTTCCAAAACTAACCCCAATATGTTGATAGTAACAATGGAAGGTACCTTGAATGAGCAACAAAAATGTACATGGTGTGCCCAGATAATCCTTTAGTTTATCTGAAATTGTTATATACCAGATCGATTAAGTTTTTTACGAGGATTACGAATATCATTACAAAAATTTTCTGACTTGAATACTTTTTGAGTTATTCGACTACGAAATCAGAGAATTTTCATGTTTGGACGAAGAATTCTCTTGAACTACTCAAGATAAAAATATTTTGATTTCAGTTTCTCAAACTCAGTTAAATAACCTATAAAATCTGAAAATCATAACCATAAATTACGTCAAAAATATGTTTTATGAAAATTAAGTCACGTAATTTATGGACAGAATCAACATGATTTATAGGACATTATGTGTAGTTTATCCGTATGAAATTTAAATATTTCTATCTTGATTAGTTCAAGAGAATTCTTCATTCAAACTTGAAAATTCTCTGATTTCGTAGTCGAATAACTCAAAAAGTATTCAAGTCAGAAAATTTTCATAATAATATTCGTAATCCTCGTAAAAAACTGAATCGAGTTGGTATATAACAATATCAGATAAATTAAAGGATTACCTGGGCACACCATGTACATTTTTGTTGCTCATTCAAGGTACCTTCCATTGTTACTATCAACATATTGGGGTTATTTTTGGAAATGGCAATTATCTGGCTACAGATTGCAGAAAACAGATTGAAAATCGAATGAGCCATTCAAAAGTTATTCAAGTTTAATCAACGGTACTTAGTTATTTCCAAGACTGTATTTTATAATAATAAAAAAGAATACAGTTTGTAATGATTGATAACACTTTCGTTAGAAAGAGGAGTATATAGATTAGTCTATTTTTATTTTGCTGGTTTCAACCAGATCCTGGAAAACAGTTCCGCCTTCCCGTGTATATGAGTCTGGTTTCATCTTAACAAACAAAAAAGTGATTCAACACATCAACTCAATGGTTAAATTTAAACACAGTTCACATATAACATTTTTTGTTGAAAAAATCTATTTGAACTTGAAACTTTTGATGCGGCACACTTGAACTCATTCTAAATGTAGAGTTGATGTGTTAACTTCTCATTTGTTATGTTGACACCAGACTAACTCATGCATATTTGTCCCTGGAACTTACAATAAAATAAATTTAATCTATCAATATTTAATAAAAGACACAGGTGAATATTGATTCTGAAAACAAGCTGTAATATTAACATTAATTATGATGGTTTTGATGAGGGCAACTTAGATTATACTACATCGGGTCAGTCAAACATAAACTAATTTTTCAAGATACAAGTTGAGCCAGGCTAAAATTTTCTCATCGTAAATAACATTATGAGTCAGCAGAAAATCATTTAATCTTGCTAACTAGGATAAGAATTTTTTTTAAGAAAATACAAAAGAATTTTGCGGACGACGAAAAAGCGACCAAAGAGGCCATTGATGAGGACGGGTGGTATCGGACGGGCGATATCGGATATTACAACGAAAATGAAAACATTTTCATTACCGATAGACTCAAAGAAGTCATACGTATTGGTGTCGACAACCACTACATAAACATACGGCCATGGAAATAACTATCTACTGTCACGTAAACTCGAATAACTTTTGAATGGGTGATTCGATTTTCAATC
>JAQIWA010000395.1:0-33244 GCA_034693305.1 Eueremaeus valkanovi | reverse complement strand
GGTGACGTCCTCCGGAGGAACACATAACTGGCGGTTAGTTCTCTCCGTAAACAAGTAGTCCCCTATTGGCCACCACATTGTGGCGCAGTCGGTAGGATGTACTAGCATCCGACGGCGTTATAGCACTACCATATCTACATTCCATATCGTTCGGCTACTCATCGTATGGTTCAACGGCTTCCTGGAGAAACCGACCGGGAGTTCAGATTTCGACGTCGACAACGAAGACAGTTATTTGAATTCAATCGCTCTACACGGAGTGGCAACCCCAGGCTCCCTACTATAGTTTTGTCTTATCAACCCATCGGAACACAAACATCGGCCGGAGGCACTCAAGCATCGGCTGGAGGTATTCACACGATGGCAGCAAACCCGAAGTTCGCTAAACTGAAGGATCGAAATGGAATTAAGGTCGACAACTTCTTCGCGGTGTTTGACAAGCTCTTCGGAACGTTAACCGATGCCGAGAAGGAAAACAAGCTCGCGTCGTACGTCGAAGGGGAGGCATTCGACTTTTACGCCTCGGAGATCTGTACCGCAAATCCTGTCCTCTCCTGGAGTGATATTAAGAAGAAGTTTTTCATGCGGTTCGGCCATGAAGACATACCGCCGATGACAGCGGCAATCCGGAGAAGATTGAAAGGATCAGAATCTGTACGCGACTATTTTGACGAAAAGGTTGCTCTTCTACGCCGATGTAAGCTTACAGAAGAAAACATCACAGACACTCTAACCGAAGGACTTCCCGACCGGTGGCGCCAATATTACTACGGGAAGCGCTTTTGTGACAGCAGTGATTGGCTAAAACTGGCCTTAGATATTGAGTCGGATATCTCCCGGAGACCTCCACCTCAGGGCGTTCCCATCGGTGGGCAGAAGTCTCAAAAGTCTTTCATCGGTACTCATGAAGACAACAAGTCTTCCGGAGGTAAAGGAAAGTCATATCCGTCTGGAAACGTCCGTCCGCCTAAGCCATGCTTATACTGTAAAAAGGCAGGCTCTCTGGAATGGCATTGGCATAAAGATTGCCCAATCCGTGCAAAGCTCCCAACCGGTGGAAAGTCTACCGAGGACGAAGAGGCTCCTCCGCCAGCAAAAAGTAATGTTACGTCTCTGAAGACCACGACCAATCAGGAGGACCTCGAGAAGTTCTTCACCATAACGGCACGCATTGGCAGTCTCACTACTGTTGCTATTGTCGATACTGCATCTACGACAAATATCATCTCTCGTCAACTAGCGGAAGAGCTACACCTGAGAATCACTCCTAACCGAGAGGTGATATCTCTCGCTGAAGGGACGACTACTTCGATCGGCAAAGCGAACCCAACTGTCAAAGTCGGCTTAATTGAGAAGACAATTTCAGTCAACGTTTTATCGAACTTTCCTTACGTGCTCCTACTCGGAGTCGACGCAATTACTGCATTCAAAATTGACCGTCTCGACCTAAGGACACATACCGCCTACAGTCAGTCAGAGTTGGATAAAAGCCTACCCCCGGTAGCAAGTACTGTTGTCTCGGGCAGTAGTGCGACATATTTAACGTCTTCGGAATCACTTCCGCCTGTGGGTTCAAGCAATGAACATACGACTGAAGTCATCCACCCGACGATCGAAGAACTACTCGAAAAGTTTCGTCTGGTATTTGCTCAAAATTCAAGCGACTTTGGTCGGATCGACGTAGAGGAACATCGAGTCCGGCTGACTGACGATATTCCAACCAAACAAGCGCCTTACCGCCAATCCTTTCCGCTCAGTCAAGAAACGGAACGCCAGGTGAAAGAGCTTTTCGACAAGGGGTTGATTCGCGAGTCTGTATCCCCCTACGCAGCTCCTGTCACCCTGGCGGACAAAAAAGACGGAACAAAGCGTTTATGTATTGATTATCGTCGCCTCAACCAGAAGACTGTTCCTGACCGGCAGCCAATGCCTAACATAACCGATGTCATAGATCGTCTGCAGGGGGCAAAATTCTTTTCGAAACTTGACCTCGCCTGGGGATATTGGCAAGTAGCAATGCACCCCGCAGACATAGAAAAGACAGCGTTTGTCACTCAGTCCGGACACTATGAATGGACTGTGATGCCGTTTGGAATGAGAAACGCACCGGCGACGTTTCAGCGAATAATTCGTAAGATTCTACGTAAGCTCTTAGACAAAGGCGTTATAAGTTTTATGGACGATATGTTAATCTACGCGCCGACAATTGTCGAACACAACCGTATCCTGGAGGAAGTCTTCCGCCTATTGTCTCAGCACAACTGCAAACTCCGCAGAGAGAAGTGTGAGTTCCTCCAGGAAAAGGTCGAATTTCTCGGACATGTCATCTCAGCTGATGTCGTCAGCCCCCCTTCGTCGAAAATAAAGGCCATAACAGACTATCCGGCGCCTACAGATATACCGGGAGTACAGCGTTTCCTTGGTCTATGTAACTACTTAAGGGAATACGTCAAAGATTTCGCTCCTCTGGCCGCTCCGATCACACGTCTCCTCCGTAAGAAATATAGAGACGATTTTCAGTGGGGAGGAGAGCAGCAGGAGGCATTCGCTCAGATCAAAAAGATTTTCGCCTCAACACCAGTTCGAAGGATATACGATCCAACGCTTCCCTGTGAACTGCATACCGACGCATCTCGTGTTGGCATTGGCGGAATGTTATTACAAAACGATCAACCGGTGGGATATTTCTCACGGAGGCTCTCAGACGCCGAAACGCGATATTCCGCAACTGAGCTCGAATGTATGGCAGTCGTCGACGCAATCGAGTACTTTCGCATTTATCTCGAGGGAACTAAGTTCACTGTCGTGACCGACCATAAGGCTCTCCAATGGCTATTTAACACAAGCAATAAAACAAGACGTCTCTTCCGGTGGGCAAAGGATTTATCGACATATGACTATACTATTATTCATCGGGCGGGAAGCCATATGACTCATGTCGACGCGCTTTCTCGCGCTCCGGTCAACTTGTTTCTCGACACTACACAATTATTGAAATCTCAACAAGAGGCCGTACCCTCTGGTGGTGATTCTCCTGGTGCAACTACTCCCAATGGCTCTAAGACTACGGAAGCTATTATAAACGCAAGTGAGTTCACACCCGATGGCTTAGCACAGATAAGAGTTCATGGCCGCTTCCGGACGATTATACCGGACAATCTCAAACAAACGGTGTTACGAGAGGCACACGATAACTCTGGCCATCCTGGCATCCGGAAGACGATTCTGCACATTACTCGCCGCTACTGGTGGCAAAATATCGTCTCTGATATACGCAAATACGTGCGCTCTTGCCACAACTGTCAAATCGTAAAACCGTCACATACGCCACATTACGGTCAGTTACAACCACTCCCGACACCTGATCTTCCGCTGGAACTGATGTCTATCGACACTGTTGTAATGGGATGCGTCGCCCGGCCAACAAAAGCGAAATACATACAGGTAGTACTAGATCACCACTCGAGGTACGTCTGGGCGAAAGCCACACCGACGAACACCTCCCAAGCGGTAATCTCACTACTAGAGGAAATATTCCGACTGGTGGGAAAACCAAAGCGCCTATTATCGGATAACGGCACCAATTTCCGTTCAAACGCCTTCCGGCGGTTCTTGACTGATAACGGCGTGGCTCCCTGCTATACCACCACTTATCACCCGCAGACGAACGGCGCCAATGAAAAGGTAAACGATACTATTGTTCGTACACTGCGCATTGCCTGTCAGGATAAGCCGAAACTTAAGTGGTCGACACTTCTACCGGACGTCGTCGAGAACTACAACCAGACTGTTCACACAACAACCTGCTTCACTCCAGCCTTCCTCCTGAAGGGAGTCGATAGACTTGCCACCGGTGGAGACATTTCTGCCTCCCGGTGTAAAGCAAAGGAAAAGTCCGACGCCTTTAAAGCAATTAAAAAAGCCCAATTCGATAGTATACATCCAACTATATCTCTGGAAATTGGCGATTTAGTGAAAAGACGAATTCCCAGTAACCATCCGTCGAATAATAAACTCACTCCAAAATACGATGCTCCGTATGAAATCGTTTCTCAAAGCACTCCAGTGGACTACTGCATACGTCGCCCGGGAGAGACCCACGAGCAGCTCATTCACGTCTGCCAACTCGAGCGGTACTTTTCCCGGAGGAAAAGTCTCAACGACGTGGGGGAGTGTGATGACCCTTAGGTCGACACATGTATTTATAATGTCTTTGACATTGACCTTAAGCCAATATATATATTAGTCTAAGTTTTATCACTCAATAGTCTATTGGAATATTCCTAACCTATACTTATCTTATCGTCCGCTCTATCACTTGTCTCTGTAAATCTATATAAGAGCTGTCAATCTAATCTCATAAGTCAGTCTGATCTTAGCGCTTAAGGTATTAACGTCTAATTAGCACTCAAACCCCGGAGGCAAGAATCCTTCCTCCTGTCGGAACCTCTGCTGTCAGAGTTCCCTCCTGTCGGAGACATTTTACCTCCTGTCGGAGTCTTAACATATATTTAGTGCAAACGTCGATAAAACCCCCGTACCAATCTTTATACCATTCTGTATTTTAATATCTACTGCTATTTTTAATTAATAAAGTATTTTAAAGTATATTGTGTACTGATTGTGCTTCGGGTGGGAATACTCTTTGTGTGTGTGCTCTACAAGCGGTGACGTCCTCCGGAGGAACACATAACTGGCGGTTAGTTCTCTCCGTAAACAAGTAGTCCCCTATTGGCCACCACAATTGATTCATAACAGTTGAGCTCTTTGGATAGAGGAAGGTAGAATTTCAGTAATTATTAATTTTCTCAGATTATAACTATTATATTTTTATGGAAGCTGGGTCAATTCAAGATGAGTTATTCTATTTTTGGAATACAAATATCAAAACATTATTTTGGATGCATTCACAGGCATTGTTAGTTTGAAGTGATGTATAGTTTAAAGCAATTCAGAGCCTCTGCATAACCAGAAGTGTATTTAATCTCAGGTCAGTTCTGACCTATCGATTGATAAGGAGGTCTGAAGTGGGCTCTGTTAGCACTTCATATTCGCCCAGAATTTTGATTCCTGTATTCATACACTTATAAAGTTTGGGTTCTATTGTTGAGAACAGTTTATATTAATTGATTTGATGTGAACTCATTATAATTATGCATAAAATGACACAAAACTCATGAGTTTGCTGTGTCTTAGGGCTAAACATATAAGTTCTGATAGTAATCATTACAATGAGAAAAAATGTGTTCAATTACCGGCACTTCTTCTCGTGTAAAATGAGTCAGCAATCAAACCCAAACCTATGGAACTGCTTATAATCAAAAGTGGTCGGGAGCGTTGTAAAGCGTCCCGGATACGTCAGATCGTATTTAGATTTTTGTTATAATATTAAGCTTAAGAAACGCCTTTTCTTTTGATAGGCTTTGCTTTTGATTGAATAGAATTTGGCCCAAATGCCCGGCCACTTTTCTCCTATATCCGGGCAAAAAGATCGAAGGGGTATGACTCTAGCTCAAAAACCTAGGGGGTATTTTGCCATTTTTCAAAACCTATGAGGTATTTTGCCCAAACCCCCTTGACCATCCCTGTAAGGAGTTTTGCTAAACAATCTCAAAGGCATAGATAGACTATAGGCAACTGTTCGGTCGGTCAGCATTAAATTCATTTAATCCGAACCATAATATTGGGCCAATTGGTGGCTAAGGCTATAGACTTGTGTACTTAGTCTTCGCTGCAATCAATCAGAATTGGATGACAACAAAGGTATTTGTGTTTTGTCTTTCATTTGTGTTACTCTTGGTGTCAGTTCTGTCTGTTTAAGAGCCAAACCAAACATTTGATTGTATTATTCAATCATTTTGTCGGCACTTAACCAGATTCACAGTTTAGTGAGTAGTGTTGAGAGAACCCAATGTCTGATCCAAGTGTTGCCATAATCTTCTTATATCACCATTTGTTCCATACAAAGCCACAAATCTGACAATTAATCATATTTTTTGTATTTATTTATTGGCATCACTTTATTGGTGAGATTTAATTTAGTGAACACCTGTCAGATAAATGACATACGAAATGGTATTTTTGTCATTTAATTATGAGATACTGTCTATAGCTTTGTCTCATCTCATCTCAACCTAAGGCTTAATACAGTATTTATTTAATAATTATATATTTCTGTATTTAATTAACATTATATTAAATCTATTGAACGCATTCAAAGAGGAATTACTCAATAGTTTATTGGTTTCAAGTTTTTTCATTCAGTAAAATGAATCTTAACTTAGATTTCAATAACAGTATTAAATGAATGAAAAGTTTTTGAAAGTTTGAATCGAGAGCTCTATTAAAGGGACTGAGAGTTGACTGACTGGGAGTCGAATCGGAGGCATATATTCGTATGAATCGTATTAATCATATCGTCTATACGTAAGACGTGAAGACATAACACATCAGAACAGAAAACAAGTTATGTTTACGTCAATAGTGTTCACCGATTATCACAAAATGTATTGATTTATAAATAATAATATATTTTAATTACAATCGAAAGACTGATTCGCAAAGACTGAAAGCAATCAATCGCTCGTATACTGAGTGTACGATTAAAGTGGAAAATATAGTCAAATAAAGTGTTAATCAAATGATTGTATTCTTGTATTAATCGTTCATTGAATGCATTATTCGTTTATTAATTATTTAATTGTTTAACCGATTAATGCATTTATGCTATGATTTTAATAACCAGTAATTTGTTAACAAATTTATGGAATCATTGCAATCGTTGTCACCACTGGAACAGTACTCTGGATGTGAACTTGAGCGATGGGCACCTGTTATTCAGGTCTGGGCGCTAAGTCTTCGTCAGCGCAGTCACCGACTGATCCAAAGGCCAAACCAATAGTTCCCGAAAAGAGCTGTGAATCAGAAAAGAAGTCGAAATCGAGTCAAGGCTTTGATTGCAAACAATTGTCCGAAAGCTTTGAAAACCTGAGTATAAGTGAAGTGAAGGCAAAGAACGATAAGAAGAAACGCAACAAATATTCGATGTCTTCGCAAACGAATCGCCAAAAGATCCCAATCCCTTCGTCCAAACCCATGACCAACAATAAAGTGGTTCCGAAGGGATCCCAAGAGTTTGTGTTCAATAAATACAAGACTCGCAGATATGAGGCGCCGATGGATGTGATCAATAAAGTGATGATTTTCGACAACTCGAGCACCACTTCCATCAGTTCCGACTGTAGTATCAATTTGTCGAAGTGTTCGCTTAAGTCGACCTCTTCTTCGACCTCTAATATCGCTCGACCGCAGACTTCAATCCCGAAAGCGGGTCAGTCGAGAACACCGACGCCTCCCATACCTATGAAGTATTCGGCGAACGTCAGACCCAAAGGCAGTCAAAGCCAAAGTCAACTCCAAAGCAGCGATAGAAGCAATAGAATGAGTGATCGCCTCAACGGCAACGAAGTATTCAACAAAACGGACGTCAAGTCCACCAAAAACAAGAGCAGTATTTCCAGTGAGTTGTCTAACGCACCCAAATGTAATTACGCGCCCACTTATGGCACTAGCATTAAGTACACGACCCAAATGTCAGGTCTGCCGCGACCCCAGACGGCACACATTGTCTCCACTTCTAGTCATAGTTCAGACCATAAGACTATTAACCATAAGATCAATGCCTGCAATGATGTCGACACTCGTCTGAACCAATACTCAGACAATAAGACCCAAAACAGTAAATGTGATCAAAATCTACGTCAACTCAAACTCTATTACTACGGAATGAATAAGCCGTATGAGAGGCCCAACACTTCCAACGCTTTTAATTACAATCGATTGCAATTCCAGTCGCAGAACCCAAACCCAAACACCAACTCTAACCTAAACCCGAACCAAACAAAGCCGTCAATCGGTTCAGCTTTAAATAGTCAGAACATTAACCAAAAGCAGAACTCATTTGCACCGAATGGTCCGGTAGTTAAACCCCATCCAGGGTTTGGCTCAACTTATTCTAAAGGCATTAAAAATAGTTTTGTTAAACGAGACGAGACTTCGAACAAAAATATAAATTCTTTAAGTTCTGACGACAAGAATCAAAGCAAAAGTAATACCAAATCAGAGACTAATGAAGACATAAATCATATAAAGTCTAACGAAAACACATTTTTGCCCAAAAGTATTCAAAGAGTCAGAGAATTTGTACGAAAAGACTTAAAAAATAGAGAGAGCATTGAAAAACCGGTGCAGTCGTCGCCCGAACACAACAGTATTAGTAGTGTCGGCGCCAATAGTGAGTCAGATAATAGGGATTTCCTGATCGATGACGAGATCAGTGATCAGCCGGAGTTAGTCCTGAGTTCTAATGTCAACAAAAATGATTTAATGAAGAATTTGAACTCAGAATTGGAGGGACTTATACTCAAACAAGAGTTAAGTGTCTCTCCCTCTACGCCGTCGTCACCCTATGTCTCCCTATCCAACGCTTCCTCCACATCGACGATAGTGCCCAACACAACCACTTTCCGGAAGCCGAGACCACTATCTCTGGTGGAAATGGCTGACGGCTCGTTCGGGTTGGACTCGCCTTCATTTCGTGCCGCCTGTCAGGACCTGATTGGCATCAAAACACTTTTGTTTCGTTTGCATGGATTGCTTCAAAACGTAAGGCCCGACCCATTGACCCCATTACTACCCATTATACAAATGATTCTAATGATTGTTTCATTTGATCCAAAGGCGGAAACAATAAACCCATTCGAACACAATTACTCTCAGAACAAGTTCTACCATCAGATGATGATCGCTGAGGACACGGATGGCATCCAACCCAAAGCCAACGATTCGGAAGACTTGCAGAGAGAAAATCTGGACCTAAAGCGACAAATCGTTTTACAGCAACAGATCATTGAAGACAAAGACAGAACAATTCGATTACTACAGCAACAAATGGTAAGCATTTGATCCAATTGTTAACACTTTTGTCCAAATGTTTGATTCAATTGATTAACAATTTTAGGCTAAATATTCAAATATAAACAGCGCTTATGTATCGCAAAATACAGTCAGCGATAAAGTGAACGCAAGCTCTCAAACAGATCGCTGCGGAAACGCCTCTAATATTAATCCGAGAGCCGTATCCGACGGATCAAATGGAATGCTTGTCAGGTATTGTCTTCAAAGCCAACACATTATCCAATACTTAAGTCTGAAATAGATTTGCATTAAAGCCTAACATTCATTGATTTGCTTTCATTAACTCAAAGCAAAACTCATATATTATTAAACATTGATTTCTATTCCATTACCGCTGCCATAACGCCATAACCAGCTTCTGGATCAGTAAAGTTCCGGCTTTTGCTTAAAAACGCAAATATTCTTCTATTGTATACTCTTTTAATCAAAACTCTATTCATATATCAAATAATATCAATAATTAATATCTTTTACACAAAAATTAATCTCAAAATAATTGTATATTATTTTCGCGAAACTCTTATTCATAGCAAACAAATAGTTTTATTGGAGAAAACGATAATTATATTTAATAATTGAATATATTTTTGAATTAACTCTATTTCTAGTGTTTGTTGTTCTCATATTTTTGACAACAAAAGTAAAGATCCGAACAATTCAGACAAACGACAGCTTTGATGGTGTGATTCAAAAGACTTTTTAAGTGATATATAAATCATACGAATATACAGAACAGAAGAAGTGATCATTAATTCATTGCTTTTCAGTTATAATTAATTTATGTTTTTTTTTGAGTAAATTAATTGAATTTATAACTAAAAGGTTTGAAAATTTTAACCTATTTTTTAGACAATTTTTTATTTATTATTAATTAAATGACTTTACAATTAAAGCCGAAAATCTGTAGTTTTTTGTAGTTTTTGGCTTTGAAGCGAAAAAATGTGAATTTTATTACTTATTCTAATAGTTTATAAGTTATTTGATTTGTTGAACTGTTTTGGGTTTATATTAAAAATTACTTCTTATTAATAGCATTCCCTTTAATCGAAGAATAAATACAAATAATTATTTCGAACCAAATGTTTATTGAATTCATTTAACATTTATTTTTTTCAGTAATCAATGGAAATAACAATAAACTGAATTATTATTAAACTAATCGTATGAATGGCTTAGAATTGAAGAATACTTTAAATATATTTAAAACAAATAAAAATATAAATGTTATGAAAAAAACAAGATTTACAATGAGATGAGTTGAGGCACATCTGCGCTCTGAATCAGCTTTGGTTCTAAAACTGTGGACCAGTTTATCTTCAGCGCATGGATGCCAAGTGTTTGGTCCATTTGATTCATTAGTTTAAAATCGTCTGAATTTTGATTAAAGAAAATATTTATTAAAATTCTATTAATTTTTATTGAAATCTATTTATTGTATACTTCTCTGAATGACGTCCTGAAGAAGAATATCAATCATTTGATTGTCTTCATCGACGCAAAGAACAGAACCCATCTTGAAATCAGAGGACTCATAGCTCTGGCCGTCACTGGAAAGGGTCAACATTTTAAATGCAATTATGTCACCGACTTTTGGAGTCGATGTCATCGGTTGGCTGTTCTCGAAGTCTATTCGTTTCGAACGAATTGTTTTCGACTCTTCTATCACTTCTATGTCTGAGTCACCACTCTTTCCATTATTCTTACTGTTATTATCGTTAGGTTTACTCCCATTCCGGGAAGGATTAGGAAAACTCTTTCGGGCGCTCTGTTTCATAGCTATAGGTTTGGCTATAAATCCAATTAGAGCTCAATTATTATATAATTCAATCTTTTAGTGAACAGTAATATACGAACCGATTATAGGTTGTGTCATATGACTGGGCTCTTTCACAATGCTGTCAATGGGCTGTCGTTCCAATATAATGAATGGCGAGAACACATCCATCGCTTCTGTGGCCTCTTTGGTCAGTCGCCGACGCTTTGGTTTAGAGCCTTCACTACTACTAATAATCGGAGCTTTCGGTGGAATGGGTTTGGGCTTATTCTTGATGGCGGCGCTCTTGAATGCCTTCCTCAGCGGAACATCCCTTAAAGAAACCATTTCCGGTTCCGGTGGTTCCGGTTCGGCTAAATCTTTCGGTTCTTCAACCTTTGGCTCAATTTTTGTTGGAATGGGATTCAAAGCGCTAGACATTTGTTCCAGTCTTTTGAGATAACATTTCGGTCCGATCTTAGGCTTAGTTTTCGGCTTTATTTTTGTTTCGGAACCTATTTGTGGAATCGAATTACTCGAGGCTTTCGATGAATTGCTCTCCGAATCGGATACGCATTGTTTGGACTTCGGACAGGGCTTTCGCTTTCTGTCCGAACGCTCAGATCTGATCTTTGTCTCACTTGTGGCCAATACTGTGGGTTTGGACTCATTTTGGAAATACTTTGAAAACGATTTCTCATTTATTCGGTTTTCGATCTTAAGTTTGGGTTCGGTTTTGACTTTCGATTCGGACCTAACCTTCTGGTCAGACCTAACCTTCTGGTCAGACCTAACCTTGTGGTCAGACCTAACCTTGTGGTCAGACCTGACTCTGTGTTCGGACTTGACTTTCGGTTCGGTTTTGACTTTGGATTCAGTTTTGACTTTAGTTAAGGAAAAGTCGGTTTTCGGTTCAATTCTGGAGTAAAACAAATGAAATATAAAATCAATTTCAAGTCAAGTGATTGGACTGTTTGGCAATGACTGACACAATGAGGTCGTTGTCCCTTAAGATGTCTATGGGTTCCGTCTGTTCCAAAACAAAGTTATCGATGAAGAGAGAGAAGTGTTGTCCCAAACGAAACCTCTTCTCAATCAGGAGTTCAAGACTTTTAACGTCTTTTGTTTCGCTTCTCTTGAATGAGAGCAAAGAGTTTCGCAAATCCTTGCCATCGAATCGTCTGAACTCCAAACGAACCCTCAAATTGTCACTCATTTTATTGGAAACTAATTTAACTTTTGATAAATAACTGACAAATCGATTGAAAGCAATAATTCATTACATAATACGATAGACAAGAGTTCACATGAAATGTAAATAAAAGTTCACTTCTGTTGCAGAACAGACGAGAATTATTTTGAAACTATTCATAAACACCATTACAAATATTGGTCCATATTTTTTGTGCCCTTCACAACCATCCTGTGTTCGGGTCCTTTTGTATGGATAAGAAACCCCTTACCCAACAGTACAACCCTTTACTCCCATTCCTTGAGTACTAAGCCGTTGTTTACATTGAGAATCAATGCGTTTGTGTTTGTAAACAGTTTTGTGCTTCAAATGACGTCAAAATCAAATCAAATCTTGCGTTCATTTAATGATAAAATTTTATTATTTAATTCATTAATATTTTGAATTAAAACTGAATTAAATTGCAATAAAAGTTAAGAAATATTTAAATTAATTGAAAACATATTTAAAGTCAAATCTTATTCTCAAATAAAAGCTGAAAAAATCGATAAAAATTAAGAAATAATTAATAAAAAGTGAAACCAATTGTCAACAAAAAGATTGCGAAAAATAGGAGAAAAAGCATAAAAAAGCATAAAAAGAGTTATAAATAATATTAATATATATTAAATGATTTGCAAAAAATATATTTATTTTCAATTAAAAGGATAAAAGTTTTTATTTATTTCTAATAAGTTGTGAATTAATTGATTGTTTGAAAGCATTTAAGCGTTTGTACACCAGATATGACAACCGATGATAAGAGTGAGTCTAATGTTCAGAATCGTTGAGAATTCGTAACCAATTCTCAAATCGATATCCAATTCATGTCTGAATGCAATTGAATTCAATTTTGATTTATTTACCGAATAATCGATTGACAGCCGATTCCAAACCCAATGAAAGCCGAACTCAAACCCAAACCGAATCCAATTCGCCGACGGATTCGACGCCAACGCAGACGAGCGGCACAACTGATGAGAAGAGAGCTGTCATTAATGACATTCAGACCAATAGTCAACAAAATTGCGCTCAAATTCAGACGAATAACGAATGCCTTAAAGAGAGCCAACCATTGGCTGACAATCGAATCGATGGATCAGATAGTGTGAGCCAAACGACGACTGACATAGACATGAAAAACGCGGAATCACTTGAGAACGTGGCCACCGCTGGACTGGTCTCGTCATCAGTGGCCACAACGAGTTCAACGGCCGGCACATCCTCTGAGGAGGCGTCGGCGCAGTCGTCCGGCGCCGAAGAGAGCGTTAAATTCAAATTAGTTTACAATAAAAACATTTACGATATGTCTGAGCCTCTGAACAGCAATGTATCCGAACTGAAGGAACGGATCCAAAAGCTGACATCAGTGGCGCCGGCGATGCAAAAGCTCTTATTTAAAGGTTTGTCTCATTTGTTGCACACATTTGTCAATCGATTCATAATATTTGGATTCGATTTATATGAATAGGAATACCACTAAACGATAGCAAGACTTTGGGCGAGAGTGGGGTCAGGAGTGGCGTCAAAGTAATGCTCATCGGATCCACTCTTAACGATGTCATTGCCATTAATTCTGCGACAAAAGAGGACATAAAGGAGGAGAAAGTGGTGACCAGTGCTCGCGAGCCCTTCTGTAAACAAAAGGTAGGCTTTACTCGATTTTTGGGAAAGACATGAATTAATCGATTATTCAATGAATTGTTTGAACCGAAAGCCACACAAGAAAGTGATCGACAGAGGAATGCCTGAGGACGTGATGCCCGCCTGGAGGAACGGAAAGGCACCCCTGCCTATAGAGCCCCTGCACGGCATGATCAACAAATACAACCATAAGGTGCGACTGACCTTCAAGTTAGAACAGGACCAGCTCTGGGTCGGCACCAAAGAGAGGACAGAGAAGCTGTCGATGATGTCTATCCGCTCTATTGTTAGCGAACCCATGGAAGAGCACCCGGAGTACCATATTATGGGCATTCAAACGGGTCCGACAGAGGCCTCTCGAATCTGGATCTATTGGGTTCCGGCGCAGTTCATCGATGCCATCAAAGACACAGTTCTCGGGAAATGAGTTATTATTGAAATAATTTAAAAAACAAAAAATTCGAAAAAAAATTTTCAATGAATTGACAGAATATGTATAAAAAGTTTAGAAAAAAAAATATTTATATTAAATACTATTCGTAAGCAATGATTGAAACAAAAATTGTGATCAAAAACGGATTCAAAAAAGCATTTTATAATAAATGGATTTTTATTCAAATTTAAATCAAAATTACAATAAAATATAGTCAAAAATATTGACACCAATTATGCATTCAATTGCCTCAAAGGGCTAGCGTTTCTCTAATGAACTTTTTTATAGCGAACGGTCCGCTCGCGTCGCCCGACGATTGAGCTGCCATTAGTTGAGGATTGGCTGCGGCGCCGACCGAATGACAAATCTGGGCATTGAATGCAATTTTGATTAAACGGAAAATCATAATGAAATCCTAATACAGTATATAAGTATAGTATACCTTAAATATATAGGGCTGAACGTCCGCATAGTTGGTCTCGAAGATGGTGTCCGAGTGCTGTTGATTAGGCATTTGGGGTAAATAGCATTTACTGCTATTCATTATCTGCACGATTGTCACCAACTTCTCCAGCAATAGCTCTTCCGTCCGAACCTTTTGGTGGCTTTCGTTCGAATCTATTGAACCAACAAAACAGTTGAATAAACAATAAGTCAATGCCAGACCCAGACCAGACACTGGTCCAGTCCATACCCCTATTCCTATCACAGTTGACTTTGACAGTCCAGATCTCCCAAAGGAGCGGCGCGTCATTGAAAGGCCAGCGGCCACGTCGTCGGGAGTAAAATTCTAAACTGATTGCACCGGTAGTCTGACTGCTGTCGTGCCTTAATTTGTCGACAAATTCTTTAATTTCTTTATTAATAGTATCGATGAGTTGTGGCGAAGAAATTCGAACCTATAGTCCAATTGACCCGGTATTCAATTGATTAAAACTGAATTCAATGTCGGGTTGAATGCAATCAATGCTTACATAAGTAAAGTCTATGAAATCACACGAAACCTCTTCGTAGCCAAGAGTTCCGATAGAATAGGAGTCTTCGTGTTTGTAATGAAACTGAAACCCAATTTGCAGTCAATTATAAGAAGATATGAATCACAGAAAACAACATTTTATTGAATTCAATTCAAATCTAATTGATTTGAAAATAAAAACTAATAATTGGGAGATAACTGTGCCTGAGGTACAGTAATGAGTACTTCTAATGACTTATATTGATCTCATTTTCCTGTGTCTGTTGGCTATAGTTTAATGATCTGATAGAGCGATAGAGTCTATAAATCAATAATTTTTCAATCAATACATTCATTATTTTCATTAAATTTCATAATTTTCTAATAAAAACATTTTTAAAAATACTATAATTTTTGCATTTATTTAGTAATTAAGCCATAAATATGTCAAAACTTGCATTGATTTGCTATAAATATAAATACAATTGAATTGATTGAGAATATGGACTGAATTATAAACAAATAGTCGACTGATTAGACCTAATTCTGTCTCTGATTCCCAGTTCATGAGAACATCTCTTATCTGTCTCTTATCTGAGGTCTAAAGAGTGGACCAGAGCTCGAAATGAGCTCAAACTGACTGCTCATATGACTCCTAAATCGCAAAACAGTATTGAATGCAAACAATTGATAAAAACTAAAACTAATTAAACCTAAAAATAGTTTTGATTATAACGTAATATAATATAAAGTATTAAACAATTAATTAATTAAATGAAACCAAAATTATGATACCTTTCCATAACACCTATAGAAGACAATTGAGTGAAATATTGCGGACACTATTTCATTGACTTCAGGGCCCAAACAGTTCTGTAGATTCCGTCAAAGAATTGGAGCAAAAATCAGATTAGATTTAATTGAATGAAAATATAATTAAATGAATTGATTGAACAGAAAAGCAATGAATTAATCAATGAATTGCTTACGAATTCAAATGTATTGGTTCGGGCGTTCATTATAACATATTTTGCTATAATGTACACAAAAATAATCACAATTATAGTGAACTGCTTTTCAAATTGACATCAATTGTATTCAAACAGAAATATTGAATATTTATTTACATTAAATCACATGAAAAGCAATGCTTTTTAAATAAAAAATATTATTTATTTGTTTACAAAATATTATACTTTTTAACTATCGATAGAAATGACGTTAAAATTCAATCAGAAATTTCGTTCACAACTATTCGTAAGCAATGCTGACCTCTATTGGCGTCTATGAGAGCTCGTCAGTGAAGATAAGTCAAGAATATTCTGTAACAGAATTTCTGCTCATCTCTTATACATACGAATGAGGAAAATAAAATAATACAGATTTCAGATCAGCGCTAAAATAATATTCTCGTTAATACTTTTAAGCCTAATATAAATCAATTTTCTGCCAAAAGACTCGATTTCTACACTAAAAGCATTAAATCGTTTCATACGATTCGCTATAAATGATTGAATTATTGAGTGAACTCTTTATTATAGTTATAGTCGTACTGTATATGGAGTGCACCATAAGATCATATATTTCTAATATTGGCTCCACTTTTGGTTATCCCATAATCCTATAGACCTATTGATTGTAGAAAGAGATCAGTAATCAATACCTCAGAGCACTGGTAATAGAATTGGAGCCAAATTAGCTGTTTTGAAGACATATGATGTTTGTGTTTATCCAAACCAATGGATAGACTTCGACATTAACTCTTCATTTCGTAGATGCGTTCAAATTAGCACTCAATCTATATAAACAGAATTGACTCAAATTAAAGAATTTCTATAATACAAATCCATTGATATCCAGCTCTTTTCAGTCCTTTACTATAAAAGTGCTTTATATAACTTGTTCAACAAATATCAAACCTTGAAAATAATAATCAAAAGAACTGGCTCATTGACTCAATGATTTGACCTCTTCTTTTGATCCAATGTTTACATAATTATAATTCGTTTCATATTTTTGTTAACTCCGCTTCAGTAGGAAAAGAGGAGTATATAGTTTTGTCTGTTATCTCCCCGCCTCACATCCCGAGAGAAGGAGGAGAGAGGGCCGGGAGACAAGTCCCTTATTTACAACGAAGTAGGCTAGGGAAAGGCTGAATAAGGTAAAGAAATGGCGGGAAAAGTCTAGGAAATGGTCGAAAAGGAATTGAAAGGCTATGGAAAGACTGGAGTAGGCTTGGGAAAGGCTGACGAGAAGGCTGAGGAAAGGTTGGAGAAATGAGGAAAAATAATGCCGAAGTAAAAAGTAATTTATTAACAACGGGTTAGAAATAAGGTTTGCAGAGAATCTAAAACGTGCTTTATTAAGAATGGAATATATGACAAAATAAATTATCTCTCGTCTGTAAAATATGAGAGTAAAATAAGGAACAGACCGAGAACATTATCATTAGGCTCCAAATAAAAACTATAGAGTGGATAAAGTGGTGAATCTGTATTACTCAATATTCTGTGAAGCGGAGTTAACGTAATACTGTAACAGCCTTGTTTTATCATAAAATGATTTTTCAAATATGAAAGTTGATATCGGCTAATGAGTCGGTTCCTTAACCTGGAACAATTATATATTTTACAATATTTTATTTATTTCTTGATTCAAAAATAAACAATTATTAAAAATAGCTTGTTACATTTTAAAAAATATTGCTGGGGTACAGGGAAACATTATTCAAACTTGCCTGTATATTTAAGCTATTAATAATTATAAATTGGTTTATAAATAATTTAACCCAATTTTACATATGATTAATGTCTATATTTGGAGAAATGACTTCCAGAATGTCAGCTCTGTTTGTCTGTTGACTTATCGAACCATTATTTCGTCCAAAAATTTATTTGTTCAGTGCATTCGTTTGAAGAGGATTTGAATTTATTTATTTTGATAGTTCAGTGAATAATAAGAAAGCCAGGCTCATTTGGAGATATATTGTTTACATGGCTAATACTGTATGAGATAATGGCCATTTGGTCAAACCTTGATTACATTTGTGTAGATAATTACAGTTCTTTGAACTGATTTTAAGAATTTCATATTCGGTTGTATACTCTCTCAAGAGATCCCTTTGACTCAAATGCCGTATATTCTGAGCTCGAGTTCATTGCGCATCAGTTGGATTCATAACAGAGATTATATAATATTTTTATCTCTTATTGTAGTCTAATATCGATTGTATTAATATTTAAGTAAAAGTCTTTAAATTATTTAATTATCACTTTTATGAATATAATTAAGATTTTTGTTGCAGAGATTAATAGACAGGGATGCGGAAGATGAACATGAAATGCGAGATTTTGAGTCTAATTTTGAATGAATTCAAGATTCTCTTATTGCAAGTATCTTCTGCATCACTGGACATATAATATTTGACATACGATTCAAATGAATAAATTTAATTTATTTTTCTCATTATTATAAATATGTCTAACCATATAATACAGCATTGAATCGTTAGATTTGGATAACGTTTAGAATAATTACATTTCATTTAATAATTAGTTTACATTAATATTAGATTTTATTAATTATTAACAATTAATGATTTAAACAAACATTGAATCTTAATATTTATTATTTCATTCATTTATTAAAAACTTATCGTTTGTTTATTTTAAGATAAAATCCTTTAAAAAACTATAAAATCTGTCAAATATTTTTCGACTAAAGCCAAAGGCTATACAATTAAAAGCCAATTAAACCAAAAGAAAAGTCCTTTGAATAGAATTAATAAAAATTATTTATTCCTTCAAACTCTTAACTAACATGTGATCAATAAAACTAAAAAAATAAATTGCAATCAAATGACATAATAAAACAATAGCGGACTTAAGCCGTATATAATTTGAATAGAGATTAAAGAATCATTAATAAGAAATTGAACTGTGTCATTTCTAACAGAATCAGTATCATTTATCCAGAAACAAAATATCCAAAGACTTGTTAAAACATATGATAAAACAAAATAATCTGAGAATCCCTTCTGCAAAGACATTATTAATCTATAAGGAGTAGCGAATAGAAGCAACTCTTCTATATAGGGCTTGTAATCAGTAATCCTAAAACATCTACACAACAGGTAAGCTCTGATTATTTTTATTGAGTGAAGAGAGTTGGGAAACAAAATCGATAGCAATTCGTTAAGAAGTAATGCGTTAAACATAAATACGTTTTCTATTCCGAGTTATTTTAGGCATAAATTAACTTAACCCGAGGCCAATTTGAATAGTATTATTCGCTTTCATAAGTTTTTATTCGGAATTTAATTTTTAGAGAATATTATTTATTAGAATAAATGTAATTATAAAAAGTCATAAATAATAAAACCAATATAAGTGAAGCACCGGTGGGCAGATTTTGTGAATCGAGCTGAGAATTTAGGGTGGAACCTTTTAAGTAGATGCAAATTCGTGCATAACTTCTATAAAGTTACTTATTTTAAAATATACTACAAATGAAATTCGGTTACAATTGTGTATAATTAGACGAAATTCTGTGCCAATACTTCAACAGAGGCTTAGGTTTTTCGAGTCTTCCATGAGATCCAAAGGAACTTCAGTTATCTGCCCACTACTGAACAATTATGTCTTACTATTTATCCATATTCTGCTTATTATTATAAAAAGAAGAAATATTGAAATGAGGATCAGAGATGTGATTGACTCAGAGCATACTTCTCAGAATTTGATCATAAGCTAATGTTTTGTATCAATAGATAGTATTATAATTTAATAATATAATTAATGGATGACATGATCGGCCATTCATATCAATAAATATTAAGTTCTGAACAAATGATCTGGCTTAATGTCGCTCATGTAACAAAGCTCACATAAATTAGATTTTAAATAATAAAAGTCAAACACAACGGTTCCGGTGTTTTTAGATCTTTTAAATGTCAAGACGTTTACCAGTACCTGGGTAATGACTTAAAATATTTAAGACAACATAATTATGGACTTTATTATCAGATTAGAGGCTTAACAGTTTCCATGATACAGTATTAGCAAGAGGTGCTTTATCCAATTAGCCAGTTAAGATTTATACAAATTATTACAGTTAAACTCTAGCTCTGATTTGAATATGACTTCAATTACTTTGAATGTCTTCATAGCTTCTGATTTATACGATTGGATTCAAAACAACTGACATTGAGATCAACTGAATTTTAACATCAATTTCTTAATTAAAAGATTTACTGTATGTTAAGTAAGGGAAGTATGAATACAATGGTTAAAACCTTAAATTCTATGCATTTTTCATGAGTGCAATTCGCTATAAATATTAGCTGTGATGACAGCAATTCATTTACAAGTATTTTGTGTAAAAACTCTTCTCAAGAATCTCTTAAAAATTCTTGATTTGAAAAATCGTTTCAAAACTCTTTATTTTTAGCACATTTTTCATTAAAGATTATAATTATAAAGAAAATGTTTTGACTTAATTTTAAATACTTTTCTATATCAGAGTATCCCGGTACAATTTAATATATCTTCTATTTACAGCTAATAAACAGAGTTTTTTGAATTTATTTAGTTATAAATATGAAATTTCAATAACCAGAGGCATTCTTATACGTAATTTCAAATTAATATCATTTTTAAACGAAGACAAAAAATAAGAATATATTTCAAACCTTTCGGTAAAATTAGAAAAATATCGTCAAATATATAATGAAATTAAATTCTCGAATGAAATGATCTGACGTTAATTAATTGTATGAAACTATTTGAAAGTATTTTTTGTATGAAGACTAGGCTTAACGATACGATTCTGACAAACAAAGTATAGATTCTGTAGTGTAGAGCAAAAGCATAATTAAACTGTAGATAAAGCACATAATTGTATGATTTTTTATCATTTATTTTCGTTGATTCGCTTTAATGCCGAATATGAGCAATAATTTGGCAAAAATAGTCATTTGTTTATTCAATTTCTTTGTTATCGTTTGCTTGAAAGCAATATTTAACGCAATAATAGTTATAATAATAATAATAATAAATCGAAGAAAATGTTTGGCAAATGATTGAAAGATTGGAAAATAATGTAAACTATTCTCCAACCCATACCTCAGCTCTGCTAACGATTCTAACAAAAAACCTATCTTTCCATCCGATGGATGAGATGAACGTTGAGTTGAGTTGAGTTTTCGATATAATTATTAATCGTCTGTTTATTGTATAATATATTCGTTTGTTTTGTGGAATCACTTGATTGGAACGAATGAAGTGTTTCGAGACTTCGAGACTTTGAAATTGTTTTCTCAATAAATGTCTAATTTTTGTCTATAATTTCCATCATTTAGTAATGTAATGAAATGGTTGGGAAGGATATGATAGTTAGTATGAGTCCATCGCTTCTATGGCTAATGTGTTTGTATTTTAAAACTCATGAAATGAAAGCTTGATTTGCTTGACATCACAATACAGTCTCAATCTCTGCAACAGCCCCGGGCTTTGACGTCCTCTGTGCTAATAAAGCAGGAATGGGATCATTACTTGTTAAAAGAGTTCGCGTCATATCTCTAGTCTTAGAGTAGAACTGATTCGGAACACAATTGATGTTTGAAAACGTTTTTATTTGTTTTCGTTCATCGAATCCGCTATCACTTTGAAGTTGTTTGAGTCGGGCTTTGGCCCAATCGAGCTCTTGTAGGGTTTTGCGCCGTTTGGACTCACACATCGGGTCATTGCAGTTGCTGTACAGGTATTGGCAGTCGTTCTGATCGAAACGCAGCGAACGGGCCATACTCTGCAAAGGCATTGAGAGGATTGGCATCAAATATTGATAGACTAGCAGTTAATATCTTAGTACATGTGCTACAGCACTCATATTCATATTTACCAAGCTGACGAGAGTGAAGCAGCCGTCTCTATCTGTTCTGGCTAAGTGCTGGCGGCAATACCTAAAGTACAGATGTTCTAAAGCCAGCAGAACTACAGTCAATAATATTCCGCAACCGAGTAGTAGGAAAGCGCTCATGAATTGGTTTACGTCCAAAGGCTTACTAATATTGCGCTTATGTTTCTGTGACTTGCAGGCGCCCTGGAACCAAAACCTCCTCAGCCTTTCTAAGTCACCTAAATGTGTGCAGAGATATAAATACAAACACACAATCACTTTGTGTCTCAAAATTCGTTTCATTTCTGAACCATTTGTATGGAATCGACTGTTCAGTACTGTATTCACTGTATTCTCAATTCGATTCCCTTTTTGGAGCGAATATCGCATACAATGAAAAACAAAATTAATGAAACGGATAAATGTGATGAATATTCGCTCATTTCTTATTTCTAGCCTTTATTTTAGTATTGATTCTAAAACTCCTTTCATATGATTCAAACTATATATAGATTTTGTATATTTTAGCTCTTCTTATATTATCCTATATTTTCTGCATTTAAATTCATATGAAGTGAATATTTGAGAAAAGAATAAAAAGTGAATTTCTAAGAGATTTTCAGTCAGCAAAGCGAATATTTTTCATAAATTCTGATAGACTTCTCATTCATTTATATTCTTACTATAAATTTTACAGCTATTTGTAGCCCAAAAGAAAAGAGATTTAATATAATATGACATAAAGTGAAAGAATAAAACATTTAGATATACAGCAAAAAAATAAACATTTTATATGAGTGTCTCATTAACTTCAAAAATAAATCATTTCATTCATTCATTCATTGATTTTTAAGGTTTTAGTGAAAGTAATCAATCAATAGTGGATTCAATCAATGAAAAGCAATAGAACTGAATGGGAAGTCAATCAGTCCGAGCGATAAGCAATGCACTCAACTAACAGTTTCAAAAAGTCTCACATTATGTGTTGGATGTGAACTCACTCTTTATTTCATTGATTGACCAAATATAGACCTAGTACTGTACTACTTCGTAGATCTAAAAGGCTAATTTGAAAATCTAGAGCTAGAACCATTTTCAAGGCGTGATTTAAAATGATAGCATATTTAGATAATTTATTAACTTATATCTGCGATCAATATCTAAGAGTACAGTATTATCTGTATATTTGGATCTGTTCTGATTATACTTTCATAGTATATAATGTATTATAAGTCAATTATTGACTCAAATGGTAAAACGAGTTAATAAGAAATGAATTAAATAAATTCAAATGAATTAATCAAATATTCTGAATGCAGATCAAGAATATTGGAATCGATTCTATAAATAGAAAACTGAGTGCATATCAGACCTGATTCTCTGTATTCAATCATCTTTTTGCTGAACCTCTCGAGATATTTAGAGTTCTTAGGCATTGCGAACCCATATCCTGTCATCGCATACCTACCAATGAAGAGTTAATTGACTCAATTACTCAATTACTTTGCCTTTTATTTTACTAATAAATTATTTAAAAAACTGAATAAACATGTTTTGCTGAAAACTGCGCTCTAATGACGTCTAAATGAAAATAAATAAGACATACCAACTGCCAACTGTTAATAGACCACATTGACTGTCCTCTCTAACCGAGAAAATGGATATAATTTAATATATTATAATATAAATGAGATTCACATCCAGTATATTATAATTTAGGAAAAGAAGAAAAACGACAAAAGTTTGCTTTCGTTTTCAAATAAGTCTCACTAATAGTAAGGATAACGACGGCATAAGTTGGGCTGGCATTTGAAAAAACACTCTTGGTTTTAAAACTAATACCGAGTGCAGATTTTTGTATACCTGTACTCATAGTCAAGCCATGTCTGCTCTTAAATTAAAATTATGTTAATATTGGATAAAATGTTATCCAATATTAATTAAAAGTGCCCAGGGTGAAAATGTAACCAAATAAGATTGTCTGCTCTGTATGCCTAAGATTGAGCCAACAATCCTCGCTTATACCTATCGGTATTGGTCTGAAAGGTGGTTCCTTATTATCCATACGATTAAGTAGAGTAATACTTATATAATACTGTAATGCAAACTACTGTACAGTACAGACACTGAGTCTGTACTGCAGACTAATGCACACTACAGTACAGTATACAGTAATAGTGCAAACTTGTGTTGTCTGAGATAGAGTACAGAAATAGATGTGCTAACCCGACTAAATGATCCAGCACTACGGCATCGTATATGAAAGCATCCAGTTCTCTGTAACACAATTTCAAATATACTCTTAGTATGAGTTAGTACTCACTTACTGTGAGTTAATGTTATAGTTTGTATAGATTTTTAAAGACAACTCAATTGCTTACCCCTTCTTGACTGCCATTACGCCTTCAGTGGCAGAAGACTTGTTAAATGAGACCATATATGAGTGCATTTTGGGTTTGTTTCGCTTAAGCACTGCTTCCGTGTTTCCGAAAGGAATTGTTCCGAATCTAAGGGGCGGGTCATTCATACGAGGGTTTTGTAATTTCCGATCTTCTATACCACTGAAGTCGTGATACTCTTCTCGTGTGATCATAAACGCCGCTAAATTGGCGGTATATATGGCCAGAAATACAACTGCAAACGTAGCCCAAGTATTGGCCATAAATCTGTATTCAAAGAGATTTATTCGCTTTTAATCTTCGAATAAATCCATTTTTATTAATAATTGAAATGAAAGTATTTTTTCGAACATTTTATTCAATATTTTATACGAAGAAAGTGGAGTCAAGTTATTATTGCTATTATTTTTCATTCTCTTAGATATAGTTAAAATGAAAAATTAGCCCTGAAATTGTACACCTTGACACAAAGGCAGCCTAAGGGTAATTAAGATATCGAATTATGTGTTCTGTTTGCTAACATGAAAAGCAATTGACGAGGCTTAGTGAATTCGAAGCCTCAAAATGTATGTTGCTCATTAATAGTGATGCTATTTCTTGCAAGACTTGCTTTTATGAAATTATCTGAACTGATATGAATGCGATAAACAGATTATGCAGTCTTCAACTTATATGAGATTATTCGCCTCAAAAATATTTATACGAAAATATATGTAAAAATAGAGTGCAATCAATGCTGTATTTTAGATGTTTTCCAACAAAAATATAAAATAATCATAATTTTTTGTTAAAATAAATTATTTGTCAAAATTATAAATGAATAAAATGTATCTCAAGCTAACTATTTGTGTATAATCTAACTCTTGTTAGTAATGTTAATAATGTGCTGAACATCGAGAGTGAGTGCGGAATAACTGTAATTATACGCTAGTGTTAACACAAATGCCGATCGATATGTGTTGAGACCTAACTCTACATTAATTCGCTTTATTCTCATTAATACTATATTCCAGAGACAGGAAAAAAGATAGAAAAAACAAGAATTGTATAAAATTTTAATAAATTGAAGATAAATGCAATATTCTAAGGCGAATGATGCAGGATCAACTAATAATGACCTAGCTGTGTATCCTTTGGGACAATCTACGTGGACGGCGGCCCCGAACAGAATAGCCCAAACCAACCAATAAGTTCGGAATAATGAAAATTTATGGTCTGTTCAGAGGAAAGCATTAAATATTGTTGTGTTTGTTGGCATAGTATGCATCCAATTATGTTTGTGCGCGAAATCAGGTCTGACCTCTTGGAGGCATCATTGTCATGTCATAGCCCGATGGGCTCAACCATTCGAACAGGAATATTGCGAAGGCCGCCACTTGAATGCTGATCAGGAGTATCATTATCCACGATATGGTGTCGAACGGCTCTATCGGTCCGCAAAACAAATAACTTATATAAGAATTATTTCCGATTTGTTTGGATATGAAATCCTATTCTAATAATATATTCTATATTCAGATCAATATTTTTGAGCGATTTGTGTATTAATGTATTCTAAAAAATAAATTATATGTTTATATTGAATGCATTTGAATCTATAACTCGAAAATATATTCATTTTCTGCTGAAATGTCTTTTTATTCAAAATATAATTAATAAATCAAATAAAATAGAAAATTATTAGACATTTATTGTATTAATATTCAAAAGAATTGCAAGAATTGTCAAATTCTGAGATAATTCAATCCATTTTCAGACATTTAATTTAATCAAATTGCTGTTACTCTTAATTAATGCGTGGGTACTATTGATATCATTGGGTAATAAGCAAAATGAATAAATAGAGTAAACATTATTTTCTCATTTTATTAGTTATTAGTTTATAATTCAATTGTTATGTCTTTCAAATCAAGTCTTCCGAGAAATGAGACCTAATATTATCGGTAAATATTGAATCGACAAATGAAAGTGCTTTGTCTTCACATACAATGGGATAATGTTTAAGAAATTCTGTTTTAATAAAGTACTGAATTGTCTATACAGGGATGCGGAAAGGGTGGTCTCAGACAAGCGGCTATTGGAATAATTTTGGAGAAGAGTCGACCCCTCGTTGTCATTGAAATTCAAATTCAAAATTGCCTTATTTTTACAAAAACATTTGGTTGTGTGAGATATGATATCTCTGAAAGAACAGCAATGATTATGCATTACCGGTATATCCTCAGTCAGTCCCCTTCACATCCTTCCCATAATAGCAAATGCATTATATTTGTCGTCACAGTTATAAAGCTATTTGGGATCGTATTGAACAAAACCATTAGAGACTTGTCATTAACTTTTAAAGTTTTAATTAAGGATCGATAGATCGGAGTAAATGTTTTAAATGTTTTATTTAAAAACAACAGTCACTCAACTCGAATGAATTTCGCTGAAAATGTTTAGCGAAAGGAATGCAATTCAATGTGTTTTAGTGATAGACAACTGCAAAACGCACTCAACTATTATAAAAAATAGTTCAGTATTTGAAGATAAGACAACTTATTTCGCTTTCATTGCTATTTAAGGCTGAGTTTCACTTCAATTATGGGAAGACCGGTAATAGAGTTTAGAATGTTGAGCACTATATGCACACAATGGGCTAGTATTACATGAAATATCGTTAACTCTAGTGAATGGCAGTTAAGCACAAGTAGTTGACTAAACAAACAAATTAGCCGTAAATGAATACAAAAGCAATGTTTTGTCCGAAACTTTTAGATCGGTTTATACAATAACTGCGAGAACTAACTGACCGAGAAATGCTTTGGGAGATATGATTCCGGTTCGTTTGGCCACTGCTATGGCAATACCAGTCTCCAGGAACGGAACTGTGAAGTCTACATACGCCTGACGGTCCGAATTGATTTTTATAGACGTGGCCACCATATCTGCCCTATGGTTCAGTAGATCGGCGATCAGTCCATTCCATGTGCCGTTCTAAAAGCACAGTGAGAACAGTGTAAACAGTCAGCCCAGTTGGCTCAATGTTGTTAATGTGAAACAAGTAAAGCATATACTGCTGGGCCCGTACAATGAGTGCACCCCAAGCGCCGTCTTCTACGCGATTCAATTCAAACGAAAACTTCAAATCGTCGGCGAATTTCTGGAGCAAATCGATGCAGAATCCGGCGCAACAGCCGTATCGGACTCGACTCGATGGCGAACTCCTATTCCCACTGTTTAACAAAATTCAATTTCTTTTTCATTTCTATTTATGGAATTGAGAGCACAGTTATGCGAAAGCAGTGCGAACTCACCCAATCGATTGAGGCTCAATTTGTTTGCAAGGAACCGCTCGACTCACTTTGCATTCACCCGTCTTATTGTCCGGCGGCACTAAATTGATAAATGGTGGCTCATCCAGGAAACTCACTTTCAAACTGAACTGCAATAAAATAAATGTTTCGGAAGTTTAGAAAATATTTCAAATTTTCTAAAAAGACTTTTTGTAAAAAGCAATTCATTTAAATGAATATTTGAAAACTCAAAACTCAACTCACTTTTTCTGGCAATCCCATCGGTGCCACTGGAGAATTACCCGGCCAAGTGATGTCTGGTATTAATAATATAAACTCATACAATATTATTCACATCAACTAAACTATATCTAAATTATATCAATACTTAAATTGAATTAATTAAAGATTTTTAAAATAATATTCTTTGTCTCTCAAAGAAAGTCCGAAAATATAGAAAAATGCAAAATAAAAATATAATTCCGTTTGAATTGAATAGACTTAAGAGAAAAATACAATAAGTAGTGAAAGAATAAAATGAGGAAAATTAATTTGAAGCACGTCTTCAAACCCTTATAGACGTAAATAAGAAGTCATAAAGATTTGAAAAAATCAAATAAATTCAGAAAATGTTTCAATTAATTAAATTTGCTTTTTATGTGTATTTTAGAATGAAATACAACAATACATGTCTGTATAGCTGTATAAATGTCTCTTATGTCTGACTGCTATTAAATTCTGTTCTTTTCTGTAGTGACTATTATTTTTAGAAATAAAACTTAAATATATCTAAAAAATAAGTTTTCAATGTTTGTAACGAATAATAATAATAATAATACTTTGAAATGTGCATCGCTTTGAAAGCAATAAAATCAGACAAGTCTTTACAAATAAGTTTATTGCAGATAATTCTTACCTTTTATTTCTATGCCTTCTTCGGTCCACAAACCGATCTATAGAACGGAATAGAATAGAAGTCTTTGAAAGTCTTCACAAAAAATGGACACAAGAAATGAGAAATGAGATTACGGGTGAAATGAAAGAAGTTTTAATTGGACTGAACAGAACTGAATTGAATGGATTTACGTGTGTATGCAAGCCATGGATAGAATTGCAGAAGAAGTTCATAAATCACATAATCAGTGACAACAAAGAGAAAAATTGGTAATTATTTGTCTTAATTCCAAAGGCTTTCTATTCTATGCATAAGTAAAGCAAATATAATATAAATAAGATCTGAAAACCTTTTCTTTTGTTAATGAGATCATTCAAAATGATCGCACATTTGCTGAAAAGACTTTAGATTTTATATATTTTGCATAAGAATTGCGTTTCTATTATATTAAATAAACTCTTATTTAAATATGACTTTAATCAACACTATTGTAGTGTTTGACTCAAAATAATTATATGATTTCTCCAATATATCCTCTGTTTAATGATTTAAGTTATTTAAATTAAAAGTAGATGAACTGGGACACTGTGTTTCCAAACATAACTCTAGCCTTAATTGACTTATTCTGTGAATGCAATGCGTTTGAAGAGTTGTTAACAAACAGTTGGTTTAATTATATGACGGGTCAATTAAAAATATTGGTTATATAGTATATAAAAGATATATATTTGGAAATAAGAACGAAATGTGAAATTGGCTTTGGCTAAAATAGACATAGGTGCCGTTTTGGCCTACACCCGCTCCGTCATTTACCCTAGCAGACCCCTAGGTTTTGAGACGAAATTCATATATTCAGACTCCAGAACCGTCGACATTAAGCATATCAGGAATGTATTGATTAAAAGTAAACTTAATTTTGTTTCAAACCTCGACTGATATATCAATAAATCGTATCATACATACAGTACTGTACAGATAGATAGCTTTGCAAATATTGTTTAGCAAATCGTTTGTATTCCGGTTTGTTGGCCAATAAATTACACGAATGTATAAGAATAGTGTATTCAATGGTATAATATAATACAGTAGTAATAGTAATACAGTATTCAATATATTTCCAAATATAGACTAATCTATTCAGAGAAAGCAATTCATACGATATTATGCGTGAATTCATGCAAATAACGTGATTGGAAATACACATAAATTGAGCCTACCTTATCCCACATTCCCATGGCGTTCAGATTCATTATATCAAGCTCGACATATTTGAGTGTTCCATCCGGGTTCAATTCCAGATTAGGTCTGCCGTATTTAGTCTTTACGCTTACGTTTCGCAAATATCTAATCGAAAATATATTTTTATAAATTATTATTAATATTAATATAAACTTAGACTAAAGTTAAGCAAAATTAATAATAATGTTAACTCAAGCGTTTCACAATGAATTTAATAAACAGGGATGACCAAGTTCATCAAGTATAAAACATCTAGTATATAAAAATCCTAAACTGGGGTTTAGTTTGGTTTTGCTATTAAAATGATGACCAGTTTTATAAAGCTTTGTATTTATTGCTGATAATAAAGAAAGGATTTTATTTAGAAAGTACCGAAATCTCAATGCGATTGACCCGAGTTTACACATTTATGAGTTTAGGAAATACTATAGCCGTGCGAGGAATGGCGTGAAAACGACTTTACAATTGATTCAATTTCAAAGTCATTTTACTTTTTTCGAAGTTTAAGAGATTTTAAGGAAAAATATTTTTGATGGTCACGAATATTGTCGAAGTCATGGGGGGAACGGTATTAGATTAAAGTACTGAACCCAATACAAAGAATTCCAGTAAAACTGTGAGCACATGTATGATCTGTTTTGAATGCATGAAACAGAATATGTTTTACTCATTTGATTTGAAGTCAAATAATTTATACATTGATTCAAAAATGTTTTCATATATTATTGACAAAGATTTGAATTTTAAATCCAGATTTTCGTAATGCTATTAAATTTTCTGCTTTGCCTTTGAATAATGAATGTATGGATAGAAAGAATTTATATGTTTATCAGTTTTATGTTTAGACTCTGATTGAAACCACTGCAGAAAACTCTTAAGAATATTGAAACGGAATTTAATTATATTTTTTCTGATATTCTTGCTATAAATTTATGACAAAATAGAGGAAAAGATTGAGTACTACTCACTTGAAGAACACATCACCTCTGCTCCAGCGGGTCTCAGACGAGCCATTGCAGCTAAGATTGGGGGAAAGGCTCATGTTCAGATTCTGGCCGTCGTTGACAAATAGCTCTAATCCGTGTCCGAAAATAGTAACCGCTCTCTCGATCTCGTCTAACAATCGCTGATGAGTTGTATTGAAGTGAACGCCTATAAGAATGTGTGTTAGAAAGCTGCTTGCTCATTCGTGCAATATTTAACCACTAGCTTTATTTTCAATTCTTAATTATAATTATTATTATTGAGATTTTTGATTTATCTCAAAATAATTAATTGAATTAATAATTGATAATTAAAAGACTGTAAGATTATGTAATTATGACCCGGACTCCTCCCTCTATATGAGAATAATAGCAATTATTAGCAGCCCTTTACTAATCGTTCGGTCGATTGCCTTTTGACAGTAGAATAATATGCATTACTATTGTATTCAATATAAGAATAGAAAGCATTGGCAATAGAATAATGTGTTTCCGATATTGGATCTGAAGAATCAAAACTAAGAGAAACTCATTATTATATGATTTGAAGCAAAACAATACAGAAATCATTGTTTTGTTTGCCTTTGTTTCAAATCTACATCTTTTAAGTGAGAAAACAAACGAATAAACGAAAGAAATAAATCGATAAAAGAGTGAAATAATGTAATTCCAGTTCTAACCTAACATTCCTGGTGGGAATTCGCCGGGCGCGTAGTCAGCCCCACCTCCCAGTACGCTTTGAGTAACAATCCACATGTAGTTCTTGCCCGTCATCTTCAGTGAGTCAGCCGCTGCCATAATCTCTTGAGCCTCTTCTTTAGTCGAGTAAAGGAGTATAACTCGCGCTTCACTGACTGACAGTTCTTGAAGTTCTTCTCTTATTTCAAGTCTATTATTCTTTTTGATTGTGTATATATCCAGTATATTAAACCTAACAGTGCACCCATACACCAACACAGTTAAGATTATTATTAATACTGTTACAGTAGTTCACCGTTAATACTATTAATACTGTTATACACTTACAGATTCATTAATATTGTATTTAAATGATTTACACAAATAAATGTACTCTTATTTCTACATATTTTTGCTCTAATTTCAGCTATTCCTTGATTATTCTCGATTAGTACTGTATAGTGAGGTTGTTTTCTAAAATACTGTAATTTAATCGGGTTTATACTATTATTCTATTAAATAACGAGTTCACCCAATAGAGTGCTGTTTTTTAAATCAATAATATTTTGATTTATAGTTTAAATTGTTTTACAGAACAATAAATTTCCGACTTTTTGGCTCAAAATTCGGTTTAAACTTTCGATATTTGAAAAAAATTCGAAACATTTTCACGACTTATTTGTAGTCAACGCTTAAAAGGAAAAAAATTTAGAAATTATTTTTTTACTAAAAAAACGAAACGATTGATTGAAGTTTAAATATATCTAAAATAGTTACGTTAAAACGACACAGGCACATTTGACTGTTATGCTACTGTCATTTACTGTATTATATTTGAACTATTATAATAGGTTTGTCTAAACACAAAATATGATCCATTGAATTGAGAAATTACTTTTTTTTCGGAGAAATTTTCTAAAACTCTTGGAATTTATTAGTTTTATTGAAATAATAATAAGAATTACTTTGAGTTCATTCCATTCAATTAGCAATGATTTGTCTGAGCATTCATTTTATATAATTTCAATTCTATTTGTGCCGATTCTGAGCTCAGGTCAAGTAGTCATAGCTCACAGTTTTGATTTTTAAACTCCAAAATGGTTTGCCATTTCATCTTCAAATTCGTTCTCAAAGACGTTAACATTTCTATATAATTGACTCAATTTTATAGAATTTTAGACAATCGGTAATCAATTAGTTATTTGTGGAATACTTATCAAATTTAGAGTAAATATGTATTGTTATAAACATTTCAAAATGAGTTTGATTTATTTGATCAACATTCTCAAGGTACAAGGCACATTTTCTTATTTCACAAAGGTGAGTTCGATTATTTTGAATTTTTTCTTTGGACCTTTAAAACCAAACACATACTACTCTTATATATCTACGCGAGTCACTGGTAGAGTAATTAAATTTAAATTATCCAGGTTTAAATATTAAAAATTAGATGATTTTTGGTAAAAAATATTAATTTTAAAAAAGCATTTTTGGAAGTGGGAAGCTCAATGTTCAAAAGCATATTCAATTAAGTTTAAATATATGACTTTTATGTATATATGACTCAATGCAAATTTCATATCAAAAAAACTCATTGATTTTGACTACAGGTGGAATTTTTTATTCAATTCTAAAAGCGTTTCCGTGATTTTTCTAATTCCCTGTATTTTTTCTTATTAACATTTGCTTTCAAACTATTTCTGGTCAGTTATTTGAACCCAATCATATGTCTGAAATCGAAATTCGTTATTTTTACCTCTACCAGTGGTAGGCAATGGGGGGTATAGGGGGTAATCCCCTATGTGATTTTGACTGAGGCTAACCCCCTGTTTTTCGATGATTTGGAGGGAAAAACTAAAAAATGGGGCCCTTTTGGGAGAAAAAGTTGA
>JAQIWA010000394.1:0-33247 GCA_034693305.1 Eueremaeus valkanovi | reverse complement strand
TAAACAGTAATGCACAAAAACCCCGGTAAAGCCATTGACGAGCATTACTTAGAGTAACTAGTGATCGAAACGTATACTTATATGGATAGAAGACTTGAATAAATTGTAATCCATTTAAAACATATATAAATTTAGTCTTAATAATGGGTTAGTCTTAAGCGCACACCCATTCAGACTATCGGTCACTACTTTGTATTCGTATCGAATCAATAGCTGAGACTTCATTAGATTGGCTCTGATTAACAATAATAAGTAGTCATTGTTCGTGATATAAGTCACAAATTATTATCAATTTTGACTTTTTTGTTTCAAAACTCTATTTCGTATAATTATTTGAGTAAATATCGCATATTTATTGCGTGACTTATTTGACACCTAATGCGATGCAAAAGTATTATATAATGCGTTCGTGTGTTGTCTTTGAGGACTAACAGAAAAACAAAGCAAACAAATAACAAATAAAATCCTTTCTGTAATCGCTTTGATTTAAAACATCGAAGTCTTTCAGCTGTTACTCAGTTTTGCCGAATTTCACGCGATGTCCAGATTTAAGGAGAGGAGAGGAGAGGAGAGGGGAGGAGAGAGAGAGAGAGAGAGAGAGAGAGAGAGAGAGAGAGAGCAAAGTTTGATCAATATATTCAATGAATGAAAGACGAGTTCAGACAGTGTTATGAACCAGACTTTAAACAATTTATTGAACATTTAGTTCTCTCTGTACAGTACTGTATGAACTGTACGGTTTGCATAAACCCAACTGCACTGTACTGTAGAAGACCTTGAATATTCTGTTTCTAGAAAATAGACAAAAGATTGACATTTAAGTCGAAAATAAGTATTTCTTCTTTTTGTCTCTTTTCACAAAAGCTATTCACAAAGTATTGAGACAACAGTTAATAGTATGTTAAGAGTCGGCGAAAACAAAACCAGAATCCGATCGAATATGCCTTAACTGAAACCAAAAATAGAGTTTTATTTTTGTATGAAAAGCAAATAAAATCAGAATAAAAGTCATCAATTCATTGCAAAAACATTACAATGTTTTATATGTAATATATATATAACTCTTATCGTAAGATCGATCACTTTTAGACAGACGATACAGTACTCTTGGTCAGACAGTCAGTAAACAATTAAAAACAAAATAAAAGAAGATATTATACGAAAATGTGAAATCATATGAAGAGACTATTCTATAGCTCGCGAATACAAATACAGTTGAATTCAATTATAATTAATTCAAATTTAGACAAAAAATCTGAAATCAGTTTTATTTTCTATTTGAAAATGTCTGTCACATACGATGAGACGAATAAGAGTAAAGACGACCCAAACGTGAAGAATATAATTCATTTCACTTATGGTCCGGACGTAACACAGAAATTAAGCCAAATTCCTCGTCTGAGTACAGCTCTGAGAATCGGTGTGATTGCAGTCAATATAATGAAAATATTTTTACTCAAATTACTACTGGATTGTGAGCTCTTCTACATTTATAGTACGGGACTCATAAGCCAACTGAGCAGACTGTCCATCGCATCGCTATATCTTTATGCGTTAATTCCGGTCTCATTACTGTTCAGTTTTGTTTCATTGGCCGCAAATGGATTCAAATCAGAAGAACTGCTATTATATGCGTCTATTAGTGAATCAATTTGTGCAATCAATTACTTCAATATTATCGCATATTTCACTATATTAGGTCATTTCTCACTTATCATTATATTCTTAAACGAGTAAGCTATTTTTCAATAAACTCTATCATTCTTTGTATTGATAGCACTCAATATGTACGGCTGGGACGACAGTCTATCAATGGTTAACTTTTTGTACATACTTTATATATCGGTTTTCATAGCATTCTTCTGCTCATCGATTGGGACTATAAAACTGTATTATCAAATAAATAGTCGCAAGAAATGGATGGCTAATCACTCGCTGTTTTGGCAGAAGAAAGACAATAAGGTTGTCGACAAAACACAATCATTAGAAGTGCAGCAAAAGTTGAACAAAGTCTGTCCGGACTGGAAGTCTTGAACTCAACACTAAAACAAATACATCAGAAAATATTTTTGAGACCATTGAACTCAATCTTCTTATAAATTATTTTTACTTTAAAAAACAATTTTCTGCTTTTTTTTATTCTCATTTTAAATAAATAAAATTCTAATAAATAGTTTCTGAACAGTATTTTATTTAGAAATTTATATTTATTTACTCTACGAATGTATTTTAAATTTAATTATAAGTCTATTATTCAAACTATTCTAAGAATATTCTCTATTATTCCTGATATACAGTAATTTAGTTTCAAATGCCTTCAATTGTTTATCAATTTTGTCACAATTTTCTTATGAATGCGAAAATCATTTTATATATAAAAGTGTTTTTTGAATTGAATTAAAACAGAGTTTATTTGAATGAACAAAAGAGAAGTAAAGAAGCGTTTTATCAGTTGTTTCATAGACTCAAATCCATCCTAAAGGCAAATCATTTCTTTGGAAAATCTGTTGAATTGCAAAGAAGTGTCATTTAAGGCGACAATAGTTTTATATATGTTCTCAAAGGAAAAGATGAATTGATTTTTCTAACAGTGAAGAAAGAAAACCTTAAAATAATGGATTTAAGCGATAAAAAAGGTTTTATTTATAAGATTTTTGTTATAACAATAAATCAAATTTCAAAGACGACGACAAAAATTTGTATATAATGTGTAATAAAATGAAAAAAATATATATTAAATAAACTTATCTTTCATTTAAATATAAATAATACCAATGAAAAAAATTTATATCAACTGAGAAGAGAAAAAGTGCAATAAATGTATAATAACTCAAATTTCAAATATGAAATCCCTTTCTTAGAAATGAGTTTTCACTCGTTTTAAGTATTAAATAGAAATTTAAATAACAATTCAAATATAACTAATCATTGAATATTCAAAATATATTTCGCGAAAAATCGGAATAAAAAGTGAAATAAAATGTGAAATGTTGTGAAAAATGGGGTAATTTTTGTTGAATTAATTATATCGAAATAAAATGTAATGTTTAAGTGAAAAAATGCTTATATTGTTCAACATTAAGAGCAAGAGAGGAATGAGAGGGAATAATAGCATAGCTGCAAAAATAGGTCTTGTCTTATAGGTAACACCCATTCCATTAAATTAGGAAAAATACAGATAAAGTGTGTCAGAGATGAGATGAAAAGATTTTATAAGTGAAGTACACTTTCAAAGAGATGCAAATTCCTTACCGAAAGAAAACAAAACAAAATATTAATATAAAAGTGAAAAATCATTTTAATAGAATTGAATTTCTAATGTAAATACAAAACAAAACAATTTCCACTCTTTTTCAGTAATATTTCCAAAAGTGAAGAATTTTTCTCTTTTTTTTAATTCAATATTTGTTTCATCGTTTCATAACGTAGTAAAATGTTATACAGTATGTAATATATTGTATACTACCTGTACTCTAGTGTACTGTATATTAATAGCCTGGTATACATCATAGAGAATATAGCCATTACTGATGTGAATAACAAATGCAATGCATTTCTATTGTGTGAGAAAATTATATGAAAATATATGCGTCTTATCTCTCATCAAAACATATTAAATGAAATAAAAAGATAAATAGGGGTTGAAATTGAAAAACCAGAAAAAACACATCTATGCGAGTGTAGTACAGAAATAGAGAGCAAAGCCTGAAAATCGTTTGTATGCATACAATGCAATACAAAACCAATTTTCTGTTGAGGCGTGTATTCTAAACAAACTGAACTCAAATACAATTTTCTCTTCTCTTCTCCCATATTATTATGCACTCAAACAATGGCTCCGATTCTGAGCTCCAATTCAGATGAATTAAATAACTTTGAAGACAATGATAGTGCGCTCGTAGAGCACATCCGAATAAATGTATGTATTTATTATTTTATTTGTATTGAGAATAAATGTAGAAACAGTGCACAAATAATGAGTACAAAAATGGTCATGGTGCTAAATCAGAGGAAGACAAACAAAACAAACTTATAGTTGTTTGGGATCTTATATTAGTTCACAGAAAGCCTTGAATTCAAATAACAATATCGCTATGAAATCAAAATTGCAAAACAAATCCAATTTAAAACATAGTATTGTTTGTTGAAAAATCATATCGAACTTTAAACCCCCTGTACCTCTTTGTCGCCCCTGGTGCAAAATGCAATCGATATGCTCATGCTCAATCTAAATGCTAAAGAAGGAGATCTCTATTCATACATATTCTATATATAATTAAATTGAATGAAAGAAAAATTGTTTTCATTGAATGATTGTCTTAATTTGAAATGAGTGCTCAAACCAGTGATATCCTAGAGATAGCGCACAGATAGGGCACAGTTAGGTTATAATTCAAATAATAAATTAGAGGAAACCACAAAAAGTAAATATTAGATCGAAGCCAAAGATTTTTGTCAGCGTCTAATTGAAGCCCAGAGACATTTATTCTGGGATTCTGTGCTCATTCCTGACTGCCTGTTCTCTATTAACTAATCCAAACCCTTTGCCACTGGTTTGGGCACATCTATTGTCTGGCGCACGACTTATTCGCCTTTATGTACGAACGAGTTGGCACTACTATTAGTCCATGAGATTCCTTATTAATTTTGATGAGTACTTCACTCTTCATACTTCATATCTTCATATCGTACTCATTATGACTACAACTTCATAACCATTTCCGAACCTTTACTTATAATTAGTGCTGAAATACTCTCAAATATTATTTAATTAATTGAAGAATTTTGCAAAAATTTCATTAAAGTTTCAAAAAATTTAATTCACTGCCAATTATATTCAACACATTATATAACAATGAATATTAAGTATAATTCTGTTCAAAAGCTATAAAATAACAATTTATTTCAAACATTTTGAGTAATAATTGAAATTTTATTTAATTTGTTTTCAATGATTTTATTTAATGACTTAAAACAAAGATTTGTTTCATTAAATGTTATCGATATAAACATACAGTATTTAAATGTTCATTATATAAGCCCGGGTTAATTAATGACATTGGGCTTAAAAGTCATTGAAAGCTGCCTGATATGGATCGGCCAATACGCCAATGTCTGCTAGAATTATACCCAAGCAAAACAGTGAATATTAAAAATATAACAAACAATTGAAGAATTTCTAATGTAATGCTGAAATTGAAAACAAACTCAAAATTGAATTTATAATGTATTGAACTTTTGATATTCAATATTTGTGCGAAAGTGTCGTCTTGTTTGTTAAACAATCCAGAACTTTGACATTTTACTAATCAAAAATATTAGCATATTTATGTAAAATTGGCCAGGGATGTGCACACTTCTATTGTGACATCTGAATAGACTATATTGTTGCTTTTAGCAAAATTGTTGTGCATTGCGTAGAAAGCATTGAACATATTTTAATGAGAGAACACAGAATCAAATCAATGAAATTCTCTTTTCCTTTACAATACGGTGCGATGCATAACTATAAGACCACTTATTATTTCTTGATATTTTTTGAAAAAATGGTGTTAGGTCACTGAAATCTTCGGATATTGTTAGTTTTGATAGTACCTAAGTAATTATAAATTTTCAATGTGATACCTTGATGAATTAAAATTTTATTCAGGAAAAACCATATTTTATACTGTGCATAATTATAAGACCAGCTAAGAAGTACCAATCTAATTCTAATTTCTTATCAAAAATCAGCTATGTATAAGATGATAATGGTTGCCTAGATGTCTTACTAGGACAGTAGAATGATTTTAGACACCTACCTAAATTTTAATTTAATTTTTTACACCCTCAGAGCTGTTACTATACTTTTTTAATATTTACCCGAAATGTTGGCCAGATTTTACCGAAGTTGACTCTTTTATCATGAAATTTAAAGTGTATCCGACATTTTCACCTAGTTAACTTGAATTATGCACATAATTTGCAAAAATCTGGTGAATTTCATTTAATTTTTGAAATTATATATCAAATTTATGTACTTGTCCACCCACCCCCATGAGCACCTCCTAGTGATTTTATGAGCAAAAATCATTTAAATTATTTTTTAATAAACCTTTCTGAATTCAAATAGCAAGGTTTGAATTGATTATTTATTATCTAGATAATAATTAATCAGGTTATATTTTTGACATTTTCAGTGAAATCACTAAATATGCAATCAATTTCATTAGAAAACAAGAAAATTGACTGGAAATGTCAAAAATATAACCTGATTAATTATTATCTAGATAATAAATAATCAATTCAAACCTTGCTATTTGAATTAAGAAAGGTTTATTAAAATATAATTTAAATGATTTTTGCTCATAAAATCACTAGGAGGTGCTCATGGGGGTGGGTGGATAAGTACATAAATTAGCTGTATAATTCCAAAAATTAAATGAAATTTACCATATTTTTGCGTTTTATGTCCATAGTTCAGTTTAAGCAGGTCATAAATGCTGAATTCACTTGAAATTCCATGGTAAAATATCCAACTTCGGTAAAATCTGGCCAACATTTCGGGTAAATATTAAAAAAGTATAATAACAGCTCTGGGGGTGTCTAAAATTAAATTAAAATTTGGGTAGGGGTCTAAAATCATTCTACTGTCCTAGTAAGACATCTAGACAACCATTATCATCTTATACATAGCTGATTTTTGATTAAAAATTAGAATTAGATAGGTACTTCTTAGCTGGTCTTATAATTATGCACAGTATAAAATATGGTTTTTCCCGAATAAAATATTAATCCATCAAGATATCTTAATGAAAGTTTATATTTAATTAGATACTATAAAAACTAACAATTTCCGAAAATTTCAGTGACCTAACACCATTTCTTCAAAAAATATCAAGAAATATTCAGTGGTCTTAAAGTTCTGCATCGCACTGTATAAGCAAATTATTGTATAGGAATTCATATACAACTCGTGATGTGAGTACTGAGTGTTTAAAAGATGAAATATATTTCTTATGCATAATTAAAATAAAATCTGTCAGTTTGTATATATAAGTTCACATATAGTTCATGTCTCAGTTTATTTAATCAAAATAGTTTACGGCTTTCGTTGACTTTTTATGAAATTATTCTTCGACTCAAACAATAGACTGAAGAGTCAGATGGAAGGGATGGGAGATATGAAACATATGAACAAATAAAGAGTTGAGAGAAAAAAGTTCTGACTTTTCTTGTCTTTGATTTCAAAATTATAATTAAAATGTTTGCTCACTTGAGTACTAGCAGTAAGTATCAGATCTGACGAGAAGATAGTGTTATATAAAGTAATTAATGGCAATAATTATATCAAAACTAATGCTAATTAATGATCAAATTTTCCATATTTTCCTTAACATATAATTTGTTTGACTCGAATCGCTGTATACGTGGTTCGAGCGGATCTCAATGATAGCAATATTGCTCAACTGTGTCACCCTGGGTATGTACCAGCCCTGTTCGGACGAAGTGTGCACAACCCCGCGATGCAAAGCATTACAGGTCTTCGATGAACTGATTTTCGCATTTTTCGCCATTGAAATGGTTATCAAAATGACTGCAATGGGAATAACCGGATCTAAAGGCGCCTATTTGTCCGACACTTGGAATAGACTCGACTGTTTCATAGTGGTAGCCGGGTCAGTACAACACTCATATCTCAGTTACCTTTAATTTATTATTTTCTTTATATAAGAATGAATTTTAAGTGAAAATTGTGGCAATAAATCGATGAAATTTTCTGTCAATATTTAGAATAATGAAAGGAGTCATCCAGTCATCCATGCACTCCAAGCACATTACAGTATATGCATATTCATCCACATGTAATCAAATAGTTGAACGATCAGACACTACGTATAATACACTCTAATATTTGTGATCATTATTTTAATCTATTTTTATGAAATTTATACAACAATTTCGTTGACGTAAATAAGCTTTTGTTTTGAATAAATCTTATTTTTAATGTAATTCATATTCAACTAAAACAAAGAATTTTAATTCGCATTTTCATTAGTTCCCTGTATGAACAGGATACAATTTAGCTGATACTAAACATATAGTAGAAGTCAGAAATGTCATTATTAAAGCACAAAATTCTACCCTGTGCCAAGTATTTAAGAACAATATTGACGGCAAAAATGCAATCAATTCTAAGAAATTCAATCAATTAATCCTGAACTCTAAGTCTTAATAATCATTTAGTGCTTTATATGACACTGATGTAGCGGAACCTTGAGCATCTTTACCTTTCTGACTATACAACGTTGCTTTTAGAAGATAAATAGATTAACCAAATATTAAACAGTGTATTGAAATTGAAAATTGTTTAAACAATTAGAACATAAAAGACAACATTTTGATTGTTACGTAAAAAGAAGAAAGGTTAAGCAAATACTATAATTTAAGTCACATTTATTTGTGAATATAAATCAAGAATTTTATTCACTTCAAATACATTTTATACAAAGCATGTAATTTAGTGAACAAATCTGTGAACTTTTCAAATATATATATAAATTATTGCTTGAAATCGAAAATAAAATTTATTTTTTTACTACAAAATAAGATGCGATGAAGTGATGAAGTTCTGCAATGAATTGATTGAATACAACTTTTTTATTGCATATTTAAGTCCAAATTACTGAGTATTTTCATGATAAAACTCGGCTTCAATTTAAAAGTCTTGAAAATTGATTTTTTTCTATTTCTAAGAAAATTCAGAAAAAGGTTATAAATTTTTTTGATAATTTCGTATATAATATGAATTTTTTAGTACAAAAAGCGAATTTTGACGTACGCTCTGACAAGACGTATAGATTTTATATAAGTTTGAAAGTCTTATACATAAGTAATAGTAATCCAGATTTTCATCTCTCAATCCATGCCTTAATATCGTAAGGCTTTTAGCTTTGATATCGAATATCAAATCAAACAAAGACTTCAAATATTCATCAAAATATGATCTCTGAAGACATGGAATCGAAACAATGAAATACACAATAAATGATGAATTAGTTGTCGCAACAAATATTTGGAGATTATTTAAAAATCTAATTATAGACAATATTTAGTAATGAATAATGAGTTAGGAATGTAAACATAATATTCCGATCGAATCTAACCTTTTTAAACAAGAATTTCCATTATTATGTTAGCTACACTTTGTCCAGTTTCCTCATAGCCTCCATAGACAACATTTGACATGAGTTTAAAAAAATCATAGATTAACTGGAATACCCTTGGGTAACATATTTAACACCGATACCCATACACTGTCAAATTCCAATCACTAAAGTTCGTAACAAATATTCATTATATTTGAGTCAAAGATTTCAACAAAATTCTTGTCATTTTTTTTCTCTATTTTGTTTAAATACATTCAAACTCTACTATTAATACTGTTGTCTTATAATTATATGTGACTGAAAGACAGCATGAAATCGGAAACTATTGTTCAATATTTGTTATTCATAGGTTATTTTAAATAAATCATTTTCTAATGTTCACCCATTTCCCCATCCACTCATCGAGGGGATGGGTGGTTCGTAGCCAAATCTATAACTTCCAATTCTAAAGAATGTTGAGATGAAAATACAAAATAATTTAAAATCCTTTCCGTCTGTATATGAAGTATCCTCTGATAGTATTGTCGTGTCTTTTCTTATACTGTATTTCCCATTCAGTACTCGAACTCTAGATTTTATTTAAATAATAAATATTTATCAAAAAACTAATGTCGGCTTAAATTGTGTCATAAATTATTTCCATTCAAATTATTATTATTATTATTTTCCTCTTTTTTTCTATTCTGAACTTATTTATGAATATTTATAAACATTATAAAGCTTTTAGTGAATTAAATGGAGGAATAGTTATTAAAGAAATATTTTCTTATGATATACAGAGCTCTGGAGTACTGTCTGGACGTCGGAAACATGAATTTATCGGCCATAAGAACAGTGAGAGTTCTGCGACCATTGCGAGCAATCAATCGAATACCGAGTAAGTGTGCGAATGCTAACTGAGCCAACAGAACAGGTATAATAATAAAATCTATTTGTCTGAAGGTATGCGCATTTTGGTTATGTTACTTCTCGATACTCTGCCGGTCAGTATATCATTAGCACAAAACCACTGCCAAAATGAATAATATGCTCACCAAAGGTGGCCAAAGGGGCCAAAGGGATGCTTCACAGGCTTCACTCAGATTTTGTGCTCAACCAGGTTCTATTCAATTAAGACGGGCAAAACCAAGTTAACTCAAATTATCTTCTTTTCTTTTTATTCCTCTCAATTCAATGAGCACATCGATTCAATAAGCCTGCACAATCCATTTGCCCTGTAGCAATCTTGTTTTTTTACAAAAAAATTACTGAATTCTCTGGATGACCTTGGTCACATCTGCTTATATATGATTTCCAAATGCTCTTTTCAGATGTTGGGTAATGTCCTTATGTTGTGTTTCTTTGTGTTCTTCATCTTTGGTATAATTGGAGTACAATTATGGGCCGGACTGTTGAGGCAAAGATGTCATCTCTCTCTACCCCCTAATGTATCGCTTCCGAGGTATACATCAGTTGTTTATTTCGTTTCAATCCTTAGAATTAATACATAAATTGAGACAAGAAAAGAATTGAACTCTAATATCGCGTATTTCACTCATGAATAGCCATTTTCTAATTGATGGGTCAAATATTCTAAAATTCAACAGAATAATTATTCTCTGAATTTACCTATTTACCATTTTGAGCACCCATATCTCCAATCCCTTTCCTTACTTTCCAATTCCTTTGAAGTTCTTTAGATTCATAAGAAATTCAGTAAATTGTTCGGTTGAAACATATTTGACTTTTTCATTTGATAATGCGCTCACGATTTTAGGTTGGTTAAATTGAATTCTCAATACTAATGTTGTGATCAATCAGAATATGTATATTTATTTTTGTTCAAAATTATAATTTCTAATAATATTTATATTTGAAAATTCTGCTGCACTTACAGTATAGTGCGAACAGTTTCTGAATGTATGCACACAGTTATCATATTAAGAGAAGAGTTGATGCCTTCCACAACATACATGAAAGTGCGAAGGTGCAAAAATCAATACAATATTGCCATCTGTTTATTCTTGTTTATGCTTTTCTAGATTTAATGCTAGATTTAGTCCAAATTAAATAACTCTAATAATAGGCAATCAAAACATGAATACAAATATACTGTAATTGAAATGATTTCACAGAAAATATCATTAATTAAAACATTTTGAAAGTATATTAAATATGATTTCATTAAAAGGAAAAAAGAGTTTATAAATGAATCGAAACATAAGTCGTATTTGAATATTGAATTATATGATTAAATCCGATTAAACTGAAAAAGAGTTAACAGAGCCATAAAAATAGTGACTCTGTTTAAAAATGACTCCGTTGATAAATTTTTATTGAGTCTGAAAGGCATAAAAGTGCTCAACGAAACACCTAATGTATAATGTGTTGCACTCTTTTCAGGTACACTCTCTCCCAAATATACGTTGAAAGAGCAGTCAAAGTTTTACAGTAAGAATCGATTTGATGATAGAATAAGTTATTAAGACTATGTAAACCTAACAGCTCTCTACTCTACTCTACATCCCCTCTCTCTCTCTATACCCTGGCTCTATTCAGTAGTGTTACTGTACTGTACAGTAGTGTAGCTCTAATGCATTCCACATCAATAACATTCTAATGATTTGCATTTCCAATCTTTTAAAGGCATGTAATAGTAATGAACATAAAAGTAGTGATCATTTTATACATTTTTGGATTTACTTTAAATTCTTTTCATTGTTTTATTTATTCTGTATTTAATTGACTAAAAAATTTTTAAAACAGTTTTTATGAAGTATTTGTCGGTATTTAATAGTTATTCCAAAAATTTGTGAATTGACTGTAAGTGCAAGTTATGGCAAATACATGTATAGCTCTTGTGTTGTCCAATGTCTGCGTATTTCTCTATTTATTATGAATTTAATGAAAAATTCTGTTTAAATGAATTTTGTTATTTTTGATCATATATTTGAAAACTGAAAGAATGACAGAACAGTCGACTAATCTGTTGTATTTGTTTCGGTCAGAACTGTTTTGGAACTGAAATGATTTTTTGCTTATGTTTTAAAATATTCTTTATTCTTAAGCCATGTCCTAAAGTAATGTATGTTTTTAGAGAATTCTTTATGAATAATATTTTATTTATACTCTGCCTGTGCTTATGCTCTCATACCGTAGAGAATAATAGCATTTAGAGTTACATTCGAAGCATTAGACTCTCTTTCTATGCTATTCTTGTTTGAAATGTCAGTTCTTATTGATTAACAAATCAAATAAAAGTAATAAATATTTTGTTTGGGTTCGACATAACAAACATATTTGTCTATCTGTGCGGTCATTGCAGTCCAATCGCATCGTACTATCAGAATCAAGATGCGGACAAGGAGTACATTTGCAGTCTCGACAAAGACAACGGAATGCACCGGTGCATTGATTTGCTTCCTTCCAGATATTATCACTTGGTTTGTAAGGATAAGGCTCTGCCCTTCGCTCATAACGAGCCCAATGACACCAATTGTGTTAATTGGAACCAATACTACACTGAATGCAAAGCCGGCGATAAGAATCCATTTCAAGACGCGATTTCCTTCGATAACGTCGGGATGGCCTGGACTGCCATCTTTCTGGTCATCTCTCTGGAGGGCTGGTCTGACATTATGTACTATGTCCAGGACGCCCACTCTTTCTGGAACTGGATTTACTTTGTGCTTCTTATTGTGGTCTGTACTCACTCTAAGTTTATTGCCATTTATCTCAATTCCTAACCAATTCTTGGCTCTACTATTCAGATGACATGAATTATTTTCAGAACTGGAAAAGACATAACTTTTATCCAAACCTTTATTTAATAAGAAAATCCTCTCAAAAGTCAAATTTAATTTAAGCCAAAGCCAAGAAAATACCGGTTAGAACAAAAAAAGTGATAACGATTTCACTTGGTGTTTTCATGTATTTCAAATAAGCAAGCAGCAGTATAATATATATCAGATTAAACTTCAGATATTAACTTATCTTTTTGATAAAAAAAATTTTATAAAAAATTTCATTGTCGTTAGGAAAATTAATTATGAAAATTTTAAAGATTTTAGGTCTTTTTAGAGCTTGAATTTATGAAAAATGTATCTTGTTGATTTCACTCAATTTTTTGAATTTTCTGATTGGTAAAAACTATCAAATATAATCAAGGATAAATCAAATTAGCAGTATCAATTAGATAAATGATGAATTATTTTATTATTTTTAATATAAATTGCTGTCAATCTAAGTTAATCTATGCAACATTTTCACTTTTGGCAGCACTCGTGTTGTTGAGATTTGTTTTGGTTTCATTTTTAAAATAAACCACATTTTAGTATTGGTAGAAGATGTTTGAGCTAGAATACATATTCAAATATAAAAATTCAACCTTTTTCAAAAAATTCGACATGATTTAATCTGTCAACAATTGATTAATCATCAAAAGTTAGTCGAATTTCAGTTTCTTGGAATTCAAAAAAATTAACTTGTTGAATTTAATATTTATAAAATAAAAACTATTTAGAGGATTTATTATAAGACCATGTAAGATGTTTTCTCAATAAAATATTATTTATCGGTAACAACCCTCGATAAAATACAATAAATAGAAAAAATTTTTGCTTTAAAAAATGACTTTTGGTAGTGGTCAAGATAAAGCTATGAAGCATGGTCAATATATTTTTTATTTCCAATTATCACATCTGCAAGTGATTTTTAGGTAAATTGACTCTGCATTTCAAAAGTTAAAGCCAAAATATATTCATACACATTTTTGCTAGAACATTTTGAAATCGTTATCACTTTTTTTGTTCTAACCGGTAGAATTGATATGGGAGAGATATTTCTCCAGAGGATAACATTAACCTCTCTCTGCATAACAGATTGTTCCCGACTGACTGACTGACTGACTGACGAACTCCCCGTCATTTTACAGTATAGCTGCAAATGTGCTATAAGTATACGAAATGTTTTGTTTAATGATTACGATTTGTAAGACTTTCATGACTTTAAAGTCCTCTAAAATCCATCTTATTATATGACAAAGGGCATTTTTGAACTTTAAAATATTAGAGAGTGTACTTTTATTATCACTAAATAAAATGTCTATTTCTCAAGGAATGACCTGGAATTTTAGTTCCAAACTTATTCACATTCATCAGACACTCCCTTCCGGCCCTCTCTTCCTTTACTCTCGAGGGCAATACATGACGATAAACATAATTATAAATGTGGTGGAGCAAACTACTTATTAAAAGAAAATTGGATAAGTGTTCTACCCGGCCCCCACCGCCACTTTCCGCATGCCAGACCCAGATATTCATAAATTCTACCCGAGCTAAACAATAATTAATTTCTTTTTGCCTTCAATAAAATGAATTGCATTCTAACCAAAGGACTGTTGCGTTTGGTTTCAGAGCTTTAAAAATAATTATAGTATAAGAGTAGAAATAAAAGAGCCATGATCATTTTAAAAATATAATGAATTGCGAATTAGTGAATTCAATTAAGCTCTGAAACATTCAATGTTTAGTTTCACTATCTGTTCAGAGACTATACTTCTTTAACAGACCTTCCCTTTGAAACCAAATCATTAATTATATTGTATTTGAAAACATACTGTAATTACAATATCTTTGTGTTCACTCGAAAAGGCAATTCATAAGCGAAGGCAATGAATAAATTGAATGAATGAAACATTTCATTGATTTTAATACTAAAAGAGAACATTTAGTACAGAATATAAATAATAGACTTTACTAGTGTACAGAAAAACATTTAAAGACTGCTCTCAACCAAATGAAAGCATGAATTTCTCAAACATATAATTCGATTAAAATAATTGTTTTATTTGAAAAATTGAATATAAGATTAAATTGAGTTTATTTTATATAATTATATTTCTTCACGAAATACAATAAAATATTGCTATTAATACTTGAAACGAGAGTACGTTCTCTAATTAAAAAAAAGAGACCTGTGGCAATCTAGAATCTAGATCATTCATCGCGTATACCATTGCATTCAAAATTACTATCGAATAGATATGAAATTAACATAAATATGAAACTATAACATAAGAATAGGAAGAAGTTTTTACCCATGTTCAGATTAGATTTCAATAAAAGTGACCCGCCTTACTGCCGTTATCGCTGAAAATTGTTTCGGGTAACACCAAAAGATCTTTCAAAAATAAAAGTTCGAAAGTTCTTAAAAAATTCTGACGACTACTGAGAATCTGATTAGTGATCATCACATGCTATCAAATCCTGTTCTCTATTGCACTTCGTTTGGATTTAAAAATATTTGTTCTTAAAAGCAATTCTTAGACATTATAGTGATTATCGATAGTTTGAGAAACAATGTATAATAATATAATCCATATGTTTGGAAACGGTTTATCTTTTATTATATAACACTGTATACCGTATATACTCTAGTATTCCGTATATAATCTTATTTACTCTGTATATACTGTATACAGTGTATAGTACTGTATACTACAGTAGTAATGTATATACGGGTGAATTATATAAGATTTAATGTTATATTATATAAGTGTGCGTTCGGTGCGAACAGAGATCACTTAATATCAGTTAAGAAGAGCCAAATGCTTACCACAAGCCAACCGGCCCGAAGAAAAGTGATTACACCAAACAAGTGAATGACACACGAAGTGTAGACTCCATCCCAGGTTCCGAACAGTATGGGCTGCGATAAGAAGAAATTGGATTTCCACCACTGCTTTCCAAAACTATCCTGTTTTGCAACGGAATGGGAGACAAAGTTAATTGAAATCAATGAGAAAAAGTCACGATTAGAGCCGTAAGCATCAGAATAATCACCTGATTCTCAAGGAATAGCTCGTTGTGTCGCAAGCCTTGCATCAAATTAGACGTATCGGCACCTGAATCCAAACCTGTCCTCTGTTGATAAGAGGTATTAGTGTTTAAGCCATACTGAGCCCAATTGATGTTATGTTTGGGCGAAGAAGTGTCAACTTGTTTGGTGTTCGACATATTCTTAGCACTCAATCAAACATTATTTAAACTAATATTTAATTCTATTGTTTCTATCGATAACTGAATATCAAATCATTTGTATTAAAGCCAAACATATGTTAGGTTTGCCATTGAATTATCAGCGGATCTAAAAATGATTAGAACTCGCTATGAATTTCTACTCTATTCTACTCTACTCTACGGTTACCAAACAGTGCAGTCATTACAGCACATGTCAGCCAATCGATGGCAAACAGACATAGAGTTGGAAACCAAGAATACGACGGAATAGACTGTAGTTATCGATTAAAAGTCAGCCCTTTCTAACCGAGCAGTTCTTCGTATTCATGCGCACTATGAGCCCCAATGACTCTTAAACTTTATCACCTGTTCGTTTGGCACAATTATCTTATCTAATATTTATGACAAAACCCAAAAACAATTAATTTTCTTTGGAATAGAGTTAACAAAAATTAATTTAAAGAATAATTAAATATAAATTAAAAACAATTATTATTTTATAGAAAAACAATTCATTTATTTTTCACTCAAACAATCAGTTTTAAAGAATTAGTAAAAAAAGTAATTTATTTAAAAGAACACTATTTTGAACGCCTGGACGACATTCCAGTGGTTTCGATGAGCATTTGGTCACTCCTTTCCTGTTCTTCGTATAATTGAGTGTACTTTTCATAGCTAACTGTGTCGTCGTTCATCTCCTCATCCAAAGCGCGCTTGTATTCAATAGAGTCGGGATTATTGGTCTGATTGCGACACAGATCCAGTTTCTTCTCAATTGCTTTGACCTGTTCTTTAGGCTGCGCTACCACTGAGTTGATCATTGACCACAAGGCTGTCCAACACAGAGAATAACGTTAATGAATGCAAAGCCAACTCTAATGTCAGACAATGTTATATAATATGAGATAAACTGAACGAATGACTCACTGCTCATAACTTTCTGCAAATTCTGTATTTCATTGATTCGGTCGACAAATAATAAATCCGTTAAATAACTGAATAATAATTGGTTTGAATATAAATGTAATGCATTGCATGTCATACTGTCCTACTGTCATACCTGTCCAAATTGACTTTGACTTTACTGGCGGCGTATACGACAGCCGATAATGCGATCTATTATTACAATAAATGATATAATTATTGATAAGATTTGATACAAATGTCTAATAAATGACTAAAACCTGTGACGGACTGAACAGAAAGCAGGCGTTTGTGGAGAACGTGGAGTCAATGAAATGGTCGATATGTGGCCTAAACTTCTCCGGATCCCCGCACTGGTGGTATCGGGTCTACGGGTTTGCAAGTATTTAAAAAAGTGAATGAATTGATAAAACAATTGATTAATAAATGCCTTCAAATCGATGAGAAAGCCCTCAATCGGACGCAAAGGGTTGTAAACCGTTAAATGATATTTCAATTGTTGCATAAGAAGTAACTCATTGTTCAGCACAATGTCCGACGCCTTCTCGCGATCGCCCTTAACGTTGGCCACGAACTGAGTCATCGAAACGTTAAACTCCTCGACCTTTGCGGCCAAATAAACACAAGTGACGACAATGTGCTTCGGGTGGAAGTCCATCACTGAGTTGTTCAGATAGAACCGCTTAAAGTACTGGAAGGCTGTGCTCTACCGGTGCCCAAATGTATGATATATATATGGATTAAGTCATTGATTGGATTGATTGCATGGAAAGGAGTGGAGAAGACATACAACGACACACTTAGGCATCGGTGGACTGAATTTGCGGCAGAAGTCCCGCAAAATTGTTTCGTAATATTTGGTTAAAATTGATTCTTCGTTTGGACTCAAGAAGTCGTCGTAAATGTCGTCCTTTAGAGCAATGAAACCAATTATTGAATATTTGTTGAAATCAATGACAAAATTAATGAATGAATGAATGAATGGTTTGAGTGATAATTGGTTTACATCTAAATGTGGTTTCCGTTCGGCAATGAATCGATGGTTGGCTTCAGTCCTCAGTTCATGCAATTGGGTCTCCGACTCAAACATCCAGTGCTGGCATTGAGTCGAACTCGAATACATTGTCACCTCTCGGACCAGTCTATGGACTCTTAGTCTGTCTGACAATCAGTTGAAGTCAAATATGAAATTGAATTCAAAATAACTTTTTGTTTGTTTACACAAAATATGATTAACACTGAAATCGATCGACAGATGGAAACGCTTTGAACCCTATATTCAAAGCGATCGACAATTAAATACTTATTTCACTAATTATTGTAATAATTGCGTAAAATATTTGAATTCAGTATTAATTATAAATTAATTGATATATGCGTTCAGACACTGTCTGCAAACTTGATGGTCAGCTCTGATTAATATGTGTCCAAACAATACTTCAATTATTAGACAATTTCATATAAATTGTTGGGTAGGAATGACAACTTGTTAAAGAACCTAGATTCAATACAATTACGACCATTACTCCATTACTCTTCTATAGAGACAATTTAAAGTAGATAAGAGTGAATACATATTTAAATATAATCTTCTAATCATTCACTTCATTCTGATATAATGATTGCAATTTGCAATCAATGTATACCTCATTTTTTGACTCGGCTTTCAAAGAAAAAAGGAGTATATAATTTTGTCGCCTATCCTCTCCCCAGATCGTTAGATACCAAGCAGAGAACCTAAAAAGTGCTTTATTAAGAATGGAAAATATAACCAAATGGATAATCTCTTTATTAGTAGCAGCATGTAAACTCGTTATAAACAAAATGATGACAATATAGCAAAACTTAGAAAATTCTTTATTATTAACCGACAAAGAAATGTCTCTTTACTAACAACGAGGTGTAAATTCGATGCAATAAAAGAAGTACCGGTAATACCAATTAGAGAGTAAAATTGAGAAGGGATAGGCTGGATATAATGGTCTCTGTAGGGATAGGCTGAATAGAATAGTCTTTAGAGTTGTCTTATGTGAGAGAAAATCGTTGATCTGTATCATTCAATAGTCTACAAAGCGGAGTTAACATATACTGTATCAGCCTTGTTTATAAGTTGTCTTCAAATAATAGTTAAAATCTTATAATTATTAAGAATTTGTATAATTAGAAAAATGACATTAATATCGAGGCCTTATTTCATTGAATTATGAGTTATAACGCGTTTAACAGAAGTTTATTTGTCATATCATAGAAATCAAGAGATTATGTCAAATGATCTTAAGCTCTATATTAGGACTTATATTAAATTGAAATCGATTTTGAATTATTGATGCGAAAGACCGATTCAGGAAAAGCGAATCAATTTTAAAGATCAAAATTCATAAGAAATTGAAAATTATTGAAATAGTTTAAGCGTAAACTTGAACTCTAATCGAAGGTAACATTGAATACATTGAATAAAATTAGGTTTCTTTCGATTATATCATTCATATGAATCATATCTTATCCGACAAATAGCTTATCCTATGATCAGATCTGATGTCTAATCAAATCACAGCTAAAGTATTGAATGGATAGTATGGATAATAGGAGATGACATTCGCTTTAGATTGGTCCAACCAACTATTTATTCAACAACGACTATATCTTTTTTTGTAAGGACTTCTGTTCGCTATTCACAACAATTTGATTAAAATTCTGACAAAAAGATTCCAGAATTGCATACAAATTATCTGAATGTTATTTAAGTTTCAATTTCTAATTAATTATTTTTTTTGTATAAAACTTTTGCTTATTTAATAATAATTATTGAAAAAAAATTAATTGAATTTATAGCCCATAATAAGAATAAAACGAATTAAAGACAGAGATTGTTAACACGAAATAATTCAAAAGTAATTAATCAATTATACGAAACAAAATAGTTTTAAAAATAATTAAATTGAAAAAAATAGTTTATACGAAAACAGTTGAATCACAATATTCTTATTTAATTAAAATAATTGATTATCAATTGGAAAGACAGAACAAAATTATATATAATTAAAAAGCATCGCCTTTTGAAAATGGTTGACAAAAATAATTGATAGAAATTAATTTGAATTCATTTATTCGCTTTGGAATCGAAAGGAAGACAACCCTTGAATACAAATTAGTTGATTGGATTGGCTTTACTTGTAGTATAAGTATAACTTAAGTGTAAATTATAGTTAATATTAATTACTATATCATTGATCGTTATTTTAATGAATCGATCTCTGAATTAGTTTCATTAGAACCTGAGATGTGCAAAGTGGTGGCATAATTGTCAAGGTAACTTGCAAGTTTTAAAGTTTATCATGTATATTTGCTGGAAATTGCGCCCACAGTAGTACAGTATATCATATTTTGACCGAATTCTTTAATTTTCAAAATAATTGTCGAAATATTTGATTTGATGCTTAATTTGCAGATATTATTACATAAAATACTAGAAGTGTTTAAAATTCAGGTTTTTTTAAATTTATTCCAAAACTATTTTGCATTAATCAAAGTAGAGATTAATCAGATATGACAGTGAGAACGGATATAACGAAGAAATAAAATATTTGTTTTTCTTATTTTATTCAAATATATTATACATAAAAATTATAATTTTATTCTAATATCAAATGATTTATTCTATCATTTATTTTGTAATTAATTTTTCATTCAGTTTCAGACAAATGTTTTAATGAATTTTAAATACAGTTTTCATGCTTTCAATTGTTTTAATACTTTCGATAAACGATAAGTTATTAATGACTTTGAAATCTATTATAAGTTATTTTTATTATTGATTTTCAACGATTCTGCTGATCAGGATTTTCCGGCGCATCCAAAATACCCAACTTATGGAAAGTTATGCTGAATTATGATTTGGGAATGTATGTCGAATCGGGAAACACTTGACTCACGACCACAACACCTGTAGTATGAATAGTCAGACTTTTATGGATTTTCAAAGTCGTTTCGTTTCTATTGATTATTTCATAATTAGATAATTATTTCGATATAATTGAAAAACAGGTGAAAATGAAAAGAAATGTTGTGCTTATTAACATTGAGTTACAAAAATGCTAATTGTGTCGGGTCTGGGAATGTGTGCCACGGCATGTATGCTATCATGTTTTGCTGATAAGAGCCCAACAAATGGAATATATGGTCGCACAGAGTATAGAGTACTGTATACTACAGTATAAAGGATGCTATTAATCAAAACGCAAGACTGATTCCAATGCATTGCAGCTAATATACAGACAGAGAGAGGAGAGAAGAGATTCTGAAGCCCTGAACAGAGCCGACAGATTTCAAGCTATGCCACAATTCAATGACTTGTCTCTATTGCAAAAACATCTCATAGTCTATACAATTATCACAAAAAATAAATAAAATTTTCATTAATTTTCTTATTAATAATAATTATAGTTTCAAATCATAAGCTTTTTTCTACGAAAAGAATATTTATTTCACGAATTTTTTGGCTAAAAATAAATATATAGGAAAAGCGAATTTGAGATAAAAAGAGTTTTGAAAATATGTTTCAGAACAGTTGAATGTCATGTAAAGTTTTGAAGACATCATTTGCAAACTATTTATCGGCTCTCCTGAGACCCTATGCGGCGATTGGATCAAAGTTTACAAAGTTTAGAGTTCAATATTCTGAGGAAAGTAATAAAGTTAACGAAATCTGAATTATTCTAATTTTTTTCTGCATCACTCACTCAATGGATAAATCGGCAAAACTTAAAAAAGAAGTTTTCTTTTGAACAGATCTAAAGTCAAAGCAAACGACTTACAACTGATAATTTAGAGATCTATATCATTACAATTTTTTGTATGACATACTGTTCTGCACACTAGCACTGGCACTTGCACTGGCACTAGCACTAGCACTAGCACTGGTACTCTAAGAGTATTAGTTGGAAAATAATTCTAAGAAGAGTTGGATTCGATTCATCAAAAATACATTCAAATAGAAAAATGATTTTTTCATTCTTTTGTTTCGTTTACTCATTTGAAATATTAATATTTTATTTAGTATTCAATAGCACAGGATGTGCAAGAGTAGAGGGATATAGACCGGGTCAAATAAGGGAGAACTAAGGCGGCAAAAATGCTTGTTCATTTACAAAATAAGGTACAGTACTATTCATTTTAATTGAGGCTAATTATAATCAATAAACTAACCCTGCTCATTTTAACTAATAAAGAGACAACAATTTGGTCATTTCGGCACTATTTGTGTCCATCAAACAAAGGTTCTGGGCAGAAAACCTTGCTGGCTTTAAAGTAGATATTCGATTATATACAGTATCCTTGTCGATTTTATAATGGAAACAAATATTTTGGTCATTTCTATACCCCTTTGCGCATCTCTACAATAAGAACAATACTCGAAAGTATCATTAAAACGAAAAAATGTTTTTTTAAAATTCAATTATAAAAATTTATAAATTCTTTTATCTCCGAATCGATTCATATTTTGACCGCAATATCGATATTATGTATTCAAAAAAAAAATCAAAAACCAATTAACTTGAATACAATTTCATTCATCCATTCTTTTAATGATTAATTTGATATTATTTTTATTTTTATTATTATTTCTTTCATTAGAGTATATTTCAATGGTTTAGTTGATTGTGAAAGTGCTTTCAAGTTAAAGGCGGAGGTCTTATAGCGCTTACTATAATAGCTCTCGATTTCCTCATTTAGTAATAATTTAAACAAATCTTTATAATTAATATTAGAGAACGAATGATACAAAAGATTTGCATGAATTCTAATTAGAGTTAAATTTAAATTTATTTTTACTAAAATTTTTTAGAAATAATTTAAGAGAAATATATAAACAAAAATAATGAAAGTTTAAAAATAGTATATAAATACAGCGAAATAATAGCAAATAATTGAAATCTGATTCAAAAATAAATACTTTTAATGAATTAATTTGTCAACAATTTTAAAGATTGTCTGTTAATAATACGAATAGAGTATCAGGTCTTGCTTGATAATAAAGTTGTGGAACAGGGTGAATTTAGAGACTGATGAGGTAATATTGGCCGATAAAAAAGCAAAAATTTTAATTTTATACAAAAAACAGATAATTTTTGTGAAAATTGTCTGATTATTATTCAACTTAGAATATAAGTTAATTAACAAAGATTATATTTAATCTAGAACTTCAATAGCTGCCTTGTCGCCTCTATTTTCAACGGTGTCAACACTAATTAAAATGGTAACTTGCTCACTTTGGAATCTAGTCTCAGATCCTTAAAAATATTTGGACTCAACCCGTCTATACGTTCCACATCTCTGGCTAAAACTGAGAGACAGTTTTGTTATCAAGTTAACTAATTTCCTCATTAAAATTTGCTTCTGGTATATTTGTTATTTAAATGTACACTCAATTAAACCATTGTTTTATAGTATACAATAGTAATTAATTAAAACTAATTTTTTTGAATAAAAATAATAATATTAAGAATTTTTCTTTTGATAGCAATAAAAATATTTCTCGTTTGGATTTTATCTCAGGTGAAAATCAAGAGACAATTTAAGCTTTATTTCATACAATGTAAGTAAAATTCCGCCCAAACTCTTATCAAAACTTAAAATAATAGTTAATAAAACAAAAGTTAAAAATTTTTAGAACACAATTGTGTTTTCAAAACGATATCACAGCTAAGGCCACACTTCCAGGAATTAGTTATCACAAAGTTTTTATTATAAAATTGCTGTCAGAATCAACATTAATAAGAGTTAGACTTTTGTTTATTTTCACATATATTTAGAATCTATTTTTGGTTTCTCTGTAACACTAATTCCAGGCATTATAACAATTATAAAGGAATTATTACAAAATAGGTCTATATTTAACTTATTTTTCAATTATATTAAACAAGAAATTAAAAATTAAGCCATGAATTTAGTGACCAATGTTTTCATTAAATTTCAGCTTTTCTTACAATGAAATTATGTAATTCGGTGTAAATGAAAACCTTTAGAGTAAGTAAGAGTTTATTAATGTTACTATAATTGTAATGAATCAAATGCTACATATGAACTGTCAATATATAAATTGTGAACAATGTTTAAAATTAGGATTCCCTCCCATTCTGAATATTAAGAGGACTTTTTTTTATTGCCTGGACAATTGAATTGTTTGCATTTCATTAATGTCAAAAATATTGCATATTTTGCATTGAATAATAAATATTTTTTACTTATAATTATTTAATGCCAATTAGTTTTATTGAAAAATTTACTGAAAGTCGAAAAATTGCATAAGTATTGGATCGCGAACTCTGTAATGAATCTAAAGTTTAAGCGCCTATTAATCCTCTCAAGTATTTTAATTTTTGAAATAAGCGCACAGTGAGGCCCAACTGTAAATTACCTATGAATACAGGGGTATACAAGGTCGACGATCCTAGGTGAGTTTATGTTAGATAAAATTATACTCATAAAGGATTAGATGAGAAATATAATTTTGGTGTGTATTCACCCAATCTATATGCAAATTGAATGCAATTAAATCATTTCGTTTTTCAACGACAGAGAAAATTGTGCTGGTACTGTACAATATGCAGGCCTTTTCAGTAATTGTTCAGTATGGCTTTAATAAAGTTATTTGAGCTATGCCCCATTGCTTGTCCCTATTCGTTAAATTCAAATAAAGAAGACTTAATGGAAGAAAACAATGTTTGACAAACACTTCCCAATTATAATGTTTTTCTCTGTAATACTATTTATACGACTATTAGTCAATTATATAATATAATGAAAAAATATCACAAATGGAAACATTATTGAAGACACGGCTTATGTTATAGTCAGACATTAGACATATTTAAATGGAAAATACTGTACAGTATTTGAATAATTATGAGTTAATATTCAAAAGGATATAAATATGTTGGGTATAAATAGTATAATTATTACAGCAAAAAGTTTGTCAGCCCTTAAGCCATCAACTCATGTAAACCGTATACAAACTACTGTAGATCTGAAGTAGAAATGAACGGCAAAAGTCAAAGAACTAAAATACTTGACATATAATTTGAAGCATTAGTTGGGAATGTTGTTTAAATCTAGTTATTATACTATCGAAAGTCATCAGAAACTGATCAGAAAGTGTTTCTCAAAAGTGTTTCCATTTTTAGATCAGTTTTTATAAACTATTCACTAAAAGATCCAGAATTAATAATTCTTAGTCAAGAGTATGTGATTTGATGTGAGACTCCAAAAGTAACAGTGAATACAGTATACACTATATTACGATTGAGAGAAGATTTCTTGTCTAACGAAAGCAAATTTCCCAACAAATTGAGAAATGTCAAGATAAGAAAAGTAATGGGGCTCTGGTCATACAGTATTGATGTCATAAACATTAGTAATTTGAAAATATTAAATAGCATTCCTTATAAGTTAGATCATGTGCTCCCTTGTAGATTGGATGGCCAAGCTTAACGAAACGGAGATGATCGGGGTCTTAGAATACAAGAAAATGAAATCAGAATTTTTTTAGTGATCAACCATTAAATCTATTCATCAATTCTTTGTGAAGTCGAGACAAATGCTTACAAAAATGATGACATCTTATACTACATAGAGCTGTAGGTCTGGCCATCTCTGGTTTGCACTGCAAAGCATTTAACTTAGTTTATAGAATATTATATTAATTATATTTGAATAAATGTGAACAAAATATCCTTGATAAGGTTGATAAGGTGGAGTGACATTTTATAATTTGTCTAATATTCCACACCTACTCAGTCTATCAGAATATTATTTCCCAATAATTATATTCAAATTTATTTTCATTTAAATAATATTTTCTTTGAATTTCGAAAACTTTGACGTAAATGTGGAAACAGAGATGCAGATTGAGATGTGATGCCAGATTGCACCCTGCTCAGTGATTTATAAATCAATACCAATAAGATTAAAGAAACATGCCATGCTTATTCCTAAATTCCGGCCATTTGTCAAAATTTAATCAATTTTATCATAAAGTAGAAAATAGGCTTAAAATAATACCCTGTCTCAAACCCCGAATATACGCTTCTCTGGAATAAAATAAAAGTCTAACCAATAGTTTCAAAGCTTAATTAGAAGTTAATCTATTCGTATATTTGGACTCTTTGTATATAATTTGTTCATCGCTTCAATCTATTTGAGCTCAGCTTTTGATCGATGACAAGGAAAGGCACATAAATTCATAAATAATTCGGTATTAAAATTCAATTTTTACATAATATTCAATACAACTATCTTTAATGCCAGTCATTTCACTTTCACCCGAATTAAATGAAGTCTTGAATAACATTTAAATTTTAATCAATAATAGTTATAAATAGCTCTCAAAGACTGAATGCCTTTTCTATTGCATTAATTCATATATACTTTTTCACGGATTCTCTTCTAATAAATCCTGTTTTCTATGCTTTCAAATTCAAAATATGCAAGAATTCTCGAAAATCAAATTCACTAGTCATGCACCAATACATCAAACTCAAAGTGGCCAGGTATGGGTTTAGGGCATCTGCCTCACTCTTGTACAGATTCACCCGGAGTAGAAGTATGACGAATATTATGCTATTCATAACAAATTGGTCCCGAAAGGCACAAATTAAAAGTTATGCACCAAATAGTGGCCAATCTCTTAATCTCTTGATCTTGGTCATTCATGCATCAAATTGGATGACACTATTATAATGTGATTCTAATCTGATTTTTTCTGAATATAATTTTAATCTTTTCTTTATCGATGAAAAAATCATTTTCTGTGATATAATGTTTGCGATTAATATATAATTTTCATTAATGTTATGAAACATTTTATATATAAATATCTTTGAATATTATTCAAAACAATTATTTCAAAACTAATGTTTGAATGTTTAGTAACTTCTTGTGAATACTGTATAACTCGTTTGGTTTTATACAGTATATTGTAGATAATCAAAGATGATCTTTGTAATTTATTATACTTATCAGTACATTATCTTAATTATTAGCAATTTTAATGAATTTCAATTATATGTTTGATGTGAACAGAATTTATAACTCAATCACAAGAATTTTGCTATTCGTGTATATGCAGTATATATGGATAGTCAGTCTGACGCCATTTAAGTAAAAATGCTTACATTTATGAAATCAATTAATGCTAACCAAAGTTTTTACAACTTGATAAAATTTAAAAATGAGGGTGTAAAAATGTAGGGTTGTGCAAGGTCGGCCGGGACAGGGGATATAAGGAGCAATAAAATGGCGTATTTTTGCCTCCAATCTCTGGGGTTAATGAAGGGGTAAAAATGGCCTTAGAATTGTCGAACTCCGCTGTTCTTATTGATAACCTCCCTAATTTATAGCCTCTTTCTGATAGATTCAACTGTAATTACATAACATAACATTTTCTAGCACCAACCCCTCTTTTTACGGGACACTGCCGAGCCTCTGGGATTACAGGCAGTGTTTTTACCTTGCCGTGATGTAAGGAGGCAATGTTACGCGTCTGAGACTTTACAGGACAGGTGACGGGCCCATCGCAACCACCAAATTTTGGCTCACCGGTTCAAGGGCTCGAACTCCTGCTCTCCAGCTGAAAGTGGTGCACTCTACCCATTGAGCTATTGGGGCGCTCAGCAGAATCAACAGGCAATAATTGTATTTATAAATTGTCAATTTGAGCCAATTGTCATTTGTAGTTGACCCTACTATACAGTATTTAATAAGTTTTATATAAATGAATTGCTTGAAAAAATTGATCATTTTTTATATGAAATTAATCACAATAATAGTTAAGTTTTGTGAATCAATTTTGGAAAAACAGTTGAAATCTATCTCTATTAGTGTCATAAATAAAGAGAAAACGATTTTATGTAAATTTTAGCGATCATTAAATAATTTACCTCTAATTGTATGTTAACTGAAATACTGTAAAGTGAAAGCATTAGAACACTTATAGCGCTATTCAATATCAGAACATTGAGTTAGGCTTTCGTACGAACAGTTACGACATCATACAGACCATTGAAATTATCTTTAATTGGATATTATTTTTATTCTTTGCGTTTTTCTCTATAATTGCAGTTTAATTGCTTCAAAATAATTAAGAAATTCTATCTTTGTTTTACTCATAAACAATGAAATTATTATAATTTGATCCGAAATAATATTTTCATAACATTTTTGCCAATCATTAAATTCAAATTAAATACTATATTAATACTTATCAATGATTTTGACATTGAGCTATTATTCAATTATATCAATATATGATCAGGCTCATCAAACGGATGTTTCAATTGCTACCTAAAGGTTTAGATTCACTATTCTCTGTATTACTCAGAAAATTAGACTAGACTTTTTAGACTACCAATAGATGCGCAAGTTTAAATCTAGTAAATAACTGATAAGATACGAGCATGATACATTCAGAATCGCAATAACAAATATTTCAATGTAATCAATGAAATAATCGATTTTAAAAGCCATTCTCTCGGCCTTTATTTGGCTTTATTTACCTTTGTTTCTGAATTGATTGATACTGACGGCTCATATTTTCAGAATCATTAAAATTTAGAGATAATTTAGATATGATTTAAATTTTTTTTTAATTAAAAAACTTATTTTAAACTTATGTTTCAGTGAACTAAAACAAAATCACGCATTTGTTGTCCTAAATGAAGACCTGCGCTAATTAAATAATAATGACAGCAGAAAATGCATATACTCTGTACAGTACTAAATAAGGACAAGAATACCTGAATAATGGATATATACAGGTACTTTGGAAAGAATATATAATATAAAGAATGTGTGAATCCTTGTATGTCTTTATACTTTATTTTTCATTTTATTTCTCACTCTGTTATTGAATGTGTTTTTGACAAAAAGCAGAGATTTGAGCGGTGGTGAACCCATTATTATTGAACTGAGCGGACAGACAGACAAACTCAGCTAACCATTGCGATGTTGAGTACAAATATTAAACTGGTTTAAACAGAATAGGGTTTAAAATAGAGTAGAATTAATGGCTCGACATATCACAAGTGAGGCACTGAACGGAGAAAGTGTAGAAAAGCTGACTTAGAAAGTGGTAACACAACTGTAAGCTTAAAGTTAAAGCTTAAAGCTTTAGTTTACATAATCAGATCCGTTAATCATTTCTAGTATTGAATCATTTGTATTGATGTCATGCAAAGAGAAGTTCTTCTCGTTTGACACCATTGGGCAACAGATGGTTGAAACAAAAACAATTAAAACTACAATCAATTAAAAGGATTAATAAATAAATATCTAATCAATAGATGTTATTCTGTATTGAAAAGAGAACACGATTTGTATGCTTTCAAATGCAAAGAAGGCATTAGTGAAGCAGTGGTCATGAAATGCCAATAGACGTGAATGAAAGTGGTTTACAAATTAACAAACCATTGAAACCATTGAATGGATTGTTCGAATGTATGCATAATTTAAGACTTTATTCAAACGAGTAAACAGTTTTCGAACAGTTATTCAAAAACGAAATTAAAATTGAAATCATTGTTAACTGCGATTCCGTGTGCAGTGATTATGAGATATAATAATAATTTATAAGTAATTTTCAGATTTCAAGTTTGAATCGTTGATGCGCTGCAAAGGTTCACAGCAGATGAGCCGTGCATTTAGAGAGAGTTGACTCTAAAGGGCTATAAATAATGAATAGGTTCTCATTATTTGATTGTTACCTATAATTATGTAAGTTTTACACATTTTTAGTCATTCTATTCAATCTGAAGGCCATATCGTTTTGTTCCGTTCGCTGAATAGTCACAAACGACATGAAATTCTTAACTGAATCGAGTGTTTAGACAGAAATTATATGATAGCAAAGCAGAGTTTGTCTTATAATGAGCTCAACTATAATACATTACACTATACTGTATTAATGCTATACATACTGTACATACTGTACTGCACAGTACGGTAGAGGCACTGTACTGGTCATATAACCAGTACAATCAATTGCCATTCTTCTCCAGACATACCTTTCCTTCCTTTCGAGTCCCTCATGTATATCATAGACATGAAGGGTATAATTAGCTACCATTGCTCGCGCATTACCACTCGGTCAGCCACAAACAAAGCCATCACTTTTACGTGTTATGGTCGACACCCGAACGCCCGTTGGCTGTGAGTTAGGCCAGAATATTGCTTAATCTTGACTCTAATGTCTCAACTCTCTCAAGTATTTTCACCTCAAATACTCTCAAATACCTTCAAATATGATATTGTAACGACCGGCCAGTCCCGAGCGGCTGGAACTGCCGGTCACGGCTCCCAGAGCCCCACAAACGAAACGCTTTCTTTACTTTAAAGTACTTTATTTATTTAAAGTTATAAAGTTTTACAAAAATTCAACTGTAAATAGACGAGAGTTTGCAGTGGTTTATATACGCTGTCAGTCCGGATGCGTACGTGTCGGACTGACAGCGTTTAGCATTATCTAAGTGATCGAAAGATCATACCACCGGATGATCAATACCTCTTATCAGTGTATTTTTTAATTAATTAAGAAATACACTGATAAGAGGTTTCCTGTAATGATTTTGCAATCATTACATTTTCCCCCACCGAAACTCTTAACGTCCTCGTTAAGATAAACAAGTCAATCAAAACAATAGACATTTTTAAAGTGATTACAAACTTATTAAACATAAAACAAATAATTGCATGCATTTATCTCAATTCTTTCGTTGATCGAATGTTGAGTTTTTCGACCATTCGGTAAAATTCTGTCAACTTCAGGAAGAGCTTCTTTCGAACTTTTCGCTACAAACTCGTCTACGTTAGAAGCAGTTAAATGAGGCTTTCACCTGATTATTACCACCAAATCTTTGCTTGCCGGCTTACGAGCTGAAACCCCAGCTGAAAGTCTTGCACTCTGCCAGTTAGCTATTGGGGCGCCAATTATTAATGTAATAACGGACAGATTAGCTTCTCTTCCATAAAACATCAAGCGACAATTTTCGCCGCTTGCAACTGATCAGTTTGAAAGGCGTAAACCATTCACGCCAAATTTGTCCCATTTTTGTGCTAATACTTCGAGTAGTTTCGAAGTATAGCGATAGAACGTTCGGCCTATGCATTTCTTTCTGGATGGTGGGCAAAAATTGTTCGGGACATTTCGAGTCTAATCTCTGACTCAATAAACATTCAAACAAAGGATCTTCCATACCCTTTTAAAATTTGATGGCTCCATGTCCAAAGCCCACCACATTTCAACATTTTATGAGAATTTCTAATCGTTTCTGAATTAGAAAATTCATTTCATTATGGGGTCTATGTTAGACTGACCAGATTTCAGTGCCCACCATCTCGATTAGCTTTAAAGGAAGATTTTCCTTTCCAACTATTTGTCCATGAACAGATTTCTCTTTCAGGACATCAGGTATACCATTTTCAAAAACACTGGACATGTTATCTTCTTGGAATCGCCGATTATTTTTCTATTATGTGCTCATTCACTAATCTACAACAGTTATAGGACGTCTCCTAAGTTGCAGTCGTTCAAATATCTAGGTTGCATTCTTGCCAACACTTTTCTTCTTATAATCATCGGTCTATTCCTCATGTGTTGTAGTCTGTTGCCAATACCTCCTATGTTTTTGTATCTGGCTTACATCTCTGTTCTGTCTGGCCCACATCTCTGGTGTGTGCCTAGACCACATATCTGGTCTTATGTCTGGCCCACATCTCTTGTGTGTCTGATCCGCATCTCTGGTTTTGTGTCTGGCCCACATCTATGATGTGTATCAGGCACACATCTCTGGTCTGTCTGGCTCACATTTCTGGTCTTGTGTCAGGCCCACATCTCTGGTATGTGTCTGTCCCACATCTCTGGTCTTGTGTCAGGCCCACATTCCTGGTATGTGTGTCTGGCCTATATCGCTGGTCTATGTGTCTGGTCCATATCTCTGGTCTTGTGTCAGGCACATCTCTGGTCTGTGTGTCTGGCCCACATCTCTGGTCTTTTGTCTGGCCGACATCTCTGGTGTGTGTTTGGCCCACAACTTTGGTCCGTGTGTCTGGCCCACATCTCTGGTCTTTTGTCTGGCCGACATCTCTGGTGTGTGTTTGGCCCACAACTTTGGTCTTGTTTCTGGCCGACATCTCTTGTGTGTGTCTGGCCCACATCTCTGGTCTGTGTGTCTGGCCCAAATCCCTGGTCTTGTGTCTGGCCTACATCTCTGGTGTTGTGTCAGGCCCACATCTCTGGTTTGTGTGTCTGGCCCACAACTTTGGCCCATATCTCTGGTTTTGTCTGGCCCACATCTCTGGTCTTGTCTGGCCGAGATCTCTGGTCTTGTATAAGGCCGACGTCTCTGGTCTTGTCTGGCCGACATCTCTAGTCTTGTCTGGCCGACATCTCTAGTCTTGTCTGGCCGACATCTCTAGTCTTGTCTGGTCGACATCTCTAGTCTTGTCTGGCCGACATCTCTGATCTTGTCTGGCGACATCTCTAGTCTTGTCTGGCCGACATCTCTGGTCTTGTCTGGCCGACATCTCTAGTCTTGTCTGGCCGACATCTCTGGTCTTGTGTCTGACCCACATTTCTGGTCTTGTGTCTGACCCACATCTCTGCTGTGTGTCTGACCTACATCTCTGGTCTTGTGTCTGACCCACATTTCTGGTCGTGTGTCTGACCCACATCTCTTGTCTTGTGTCTGACCCATATCTCTGCTGTGTGTCTGGCCCAGATCTCTGTTCTTGTGTCAGGCCCACACCATCCTTTCTATTTGATGGGAAATAATTTGAAACTAATTTCCTCACAGCCAAACACTTGACGTCCTCGTTAAGTGACGAATACACTGACCAATCTTCAGTTAATTACGAAATTACAGTTTCAAAAAAACATTTGATCTCTATTGTCGCTGTCTTTGCCATGACATCCTGTGTTGTGCTCCTCTCTGGCTCACTTCTCTTGTGCTGCTCTCTGGCTCACTTCTCTTGTGCTCCTCCCTGGCTCACTTCTCTTTTGCTGCTCTCTGGCTCACTTCTCTTGTGCTGCTCTCTGGCTCACTTCTCTTGTGCTGCTCTCTGGCTCACTTCTCATGTGCTGCTCTCTGGCTCACTTCTCATGTGCTGCTCTATGGCTCACTTCTC